>JAVJIF010008926.1:0-81069 GCA_038442645.1 Agave tequilana | reverse complement strand
GGTAGGGCGTAGACAACTTATGTGTTATGGCATATTTTCGCATAAGAGCTTCAAAAGTTTCTATTGCAAAAATGTGTGCCATTGTCGCTAATGATGGCTCGAGGGATTCCAAAGCGTGAGATGATAATATCTTTCAAGAATTTGACAACAACTTTGTTGTCATTTGTCTTGCAAGGGACAGCTTCCACCCACTTCGACACATAGTCTACGGCCAACAAGATGTATTGGTGCCCAAACGAATTAGGGAAGGGTCCCATAAAATCAATGCCCCATACGTCGAAAAGTTCTACTTCTAGAATGGGATTTAGGGGCATAATATTCCGTTTGGAAATTCTTCCTATCATTTGACATCTTGTGCAAGTCTTGCAATACTCAAATGCATCTAAAAACACAGTTGGCCAATAAAAAGCCACTTTGCAGAATTTTCTCGGCAGTTTTGCGAGGACCAAAATGTCCACCGCAAGCGAACTCATGACAAAAAGCTAGCACACTTCTAGTCTCCCCATCGGGGACACATCTCCTAATGATTTGGTCGCTACAATATTGAAAAGATAAGGATCTTCCCACATGTAATACCGAACTTGAGACAAGAATCGTATCTATCCTGTTTGGACCAACTAGGTGGTGTTTGGTTTGTGACTAAGTAGTTTACTATGTCAGCAAACCATGGCTCCTTAGAGATGGCTAGAAGTTGCTCATCGGGAAAATTGTCATTGATGGGCAGCTCGACAGAAGGTGCGTTGGGCACACGAGAGAGATGGTCAGCTACGACATTTTCGACACCTTTTTATCTCGAATTTCGAGATCAATTCCTTGCAGTAGAAGGATCCAACGAATGAGTCGGGCCTTCGCATCTTCTTAAGCATAAGGTATCGCAGAGCAGAATGGTCAGTGAAGATCGTGGTCTTAGTCCCAAGTAGGTATGGACGGAATTTCTCCAAAGCGAACACTACTGCCAAGAATTCCTTCTCGGTGGTAGTATAGTTCATTTGGGCCTCATTAAGCGTCCTACTCGAATAGTAGATCACGTGCTGCTTATTGTCCTTACGCTGTCCTAAGACAGCACCTATCGCAAAATCAGAAGCGTCACACATGATCTCAAAAGGCTTGGACCAGTCCGGAGGTGAGATGATAGGGGCAGATATAAGTTCCACTTTCAATTTCTCCCAAGCACTATGGCACCTATCATCAAAGATGAAGGACACGTCCTTAGCTAGAAGGTTTGTAAGGGGTCTAGCAATTTTGCTAAAGTCCTTAATGAACCTACGATAAAATCCGGCGTGTCCTAAAAAGGATCGAATGTCCTTCACGCATCGAGGAAGTGGAAGTTTCGCAATGATTTCTACTTTGGCCTTGTCTACTTAATCCCTTCCCTAGATATCTCATGACCTAGGACAATCCCTTGTTGCACCATGAAGTGACACTTTCCCAATTGAGGGTCAAGTTCTTCTCGGTGCACCTACTCAGCACTAGCTCCAAATGATGGAGACACTGGTCAAATGAATTTCCATAGACTGAGAAGTCGTCCATGAAAATCTCTAGGAAACGCTCGACCATATCAGAAAACAAGCTTAACATACAACGTTGGAATGTGGCGGGGGCATTGCATAGGCGAAAGGCATTCGACGGTAAGCAAATGTCCCAAATGGACACGTGAACGTTGTTTTCTCTTGATCCCCGGGCTATAGGGATTTGGTTATACCTGAATACCCATCCAAAAGCAGTAATACTCATGACTGCTAATCTTTCCAACATTTGATCGATGAAAGGGAGGGAAATGATCTTTCCTAGTGGCTGCATCAACTTACGGTAGTCTATGCATACTCTCACCTTGGTAGGCAATCGTGTTTGCACTAACTCATGTTGTCGTTCTCTACCACTGTAAAGCTAGACTTCTTAGGGACCACGTGCATTGGGCTCACCCATTCGCTATCGGAAATGGAATAAATTATCCCATTATCTAACAGTTTTACTATCTCGGCTTGTACAGCCTCCTGCATAAGTGGGTTTAGTCTACGCTGCGGATCCCTTTTCGGTCTAGTCCCTTCCTCAAGATGAATACGATGCTGGACTATCGTAGGGCTCAGTCCCTTAATATCTGCCATAGTCAAACCAATGGCTTCCCTATGTCTCCTAAGGGTTGCCAGCAGGTCCTCCTCTTGCCTATTGGTCAAATTAGATGCAACTATGACCGGTAACGTCTCTTGTTCACCTAGGTAGGCGTACTTAAGATGTTTGGGCAAGGCTTTTAACTCCAAAGAAGGAGTTGGCTCAATGGGTGGCGGTGTGATGCTAGAATCTCCCATTTCTATCGAACTCAGATTTGATTCCCATTCAATCTCATCAAGACTGATATCACTTGTTTCTAACTCTTCCTCTTCCTCTGACTCAAATATGATCTCATCATTATGCTCAATCGTCATGTTCTCAATGGAGTTAACCTCAAAGGGTTGGTCGGTCACATCGTAGGGATGCTTACCTAGGTTGAAAACATTGACTTCCTTGGTCATATCCCCAAAAGTCAGTCTCATGGAACCGTTTCTACAATTTATAATTGCATTAGCGGTTGCTAGGAACGGTCTTCCTAAGATAACGGGAGGTGGGACCTAGGATTAGACACAGGTTGTGTCTCTAAGACAATGAAATCGACCGGGTAAATGAATTCTCCAACCGTATGAGAACGTCATTGATCTCTCCTTTGGAACTTTGATAGAGCGGTCAGCCAACTGAATAGTAATTGGGTCGGGTTGAGTTCACCTAATCCAAGTTGTTGATACACGGAGAAAGGGAGCAAATTGATGCTGGCTCCTAAATCGAGGAGTGCTCGATTGATTTCGGCTCGACCTATGGTGCAAGAAATGGTGGGCAACCTGGGTCCTTATACTTGATAGGGATCTGGTTGGACAGTAGCTCACTAATGTTAGTGGCTAGAAAAACCTTCTTAGGCACATTAGTCTTTCTTTTCTTGGTGCACATGTCCTTAATGAATTTGGCAAACTAGGGACCTGCTGGATTGCATCAAGAAGTGGAATGTTGAGCCTAACTTGATTGAACACCTCTAATAATTTCTCCATGTGTGCATTGTTGTTGCTTCTAAGCCTATTTGGAAATGGAGCTATAGGCTGGTGCAACTGATCTGCTGACTTTTCAGCTTCAGTTTCCTCGGGACTGGATGGAGAAGGAGTGGAGCTAGATGGAATGGATGGCATGGATGGATCCGATGGCATGGATACTTGATTATCAACTTGTTTCCCGATCTGAGTGTATGGACCATATGACACTGATTTGGGTCTTGAGCCTCATGGCTGGCCTAGGATTCCTAGGGTTAGGCAATGGTTGACTCGGTAGGGTACCCCTCTGTCTCTCTTGCTGGTTCAATTGGAGCTCTATCCTACTTAGGGCTTGAGCCAGCGTGTCTTGGCTTTTAACTAGGGTGTCCATCTTCCTTTCCATGTTGGACATCCTTGTTTCCATTTGTGTATATTGGAAAGAAGGTGGCTGATTTTGACTGGGAAAACCTTGCTGATAGGGCGGATTTTGGAAATTGTTGGGAAATTGGGCCTAATCTGCTCATTGTTACTTGGGCCCCATGAGAAATTGGGATGATTTCTCCAACCGGGATTGTAGGTGGGTGCATAAGGATTGTTGGCGGGCCTTGTGAAGGCCGCACTCGTATGTTCGGGCAAGCTTTGATGCGCGATGAAAACAGGACATTCCTCGAACACATGGTTCATATCTTGACAATAAGTACAGCCCGCCGAAGATGTTGGGCTGACTTGGTTCACAGAGACTGGCTCTTTCGTTTCAAGAGCCTCTAATCTACGCATAACAGCAGCTAACTTAGCATCGGTTTGCTACGTTGGCCTCAATGGAATGGATACCTCCTTTAGAAGAAGTAGGGTCATTAGTCCTAGATTTTTCAGGAGTAGGGTCCCATTGGATGGATTTTTCAGCTAATTCCTCAAACAATGTCCATCCTTCATCTTCATTCTTTTGCAGAAATCCTCCTTGACACATGGATTCTAACAGTGTTTTAGTAGAATAATCTAATCCATCATAGAGAACTTGGCAAAGTCGCCATTTCTCTATCCCATGGTGAGGACATTGGGCAAGGAGATCCTTAAAACGCTCGAAGTATTTCCAAAAAGGTTCATTGGCTGTTTGCTTAAACTGGAGGATATTCTTCCTAATCAGTGCAGTCTTGTGAACGGGATAAAATTTCTTTAAGAAGGCCTTAATGAAATTATCCCAAGAAGATATAGAACCGGCCTCTAGACTGTAGAGCCATTTCTTTGCTAAATCCTTCAAAGCAAAGGGGATAACCTAAGTTTGATAGCATCGTCTCCTAACTTAGGCATATTCATCATTTGACAAACTTCTTCAAATTCCCTTATGAAGAAGTATGCATCCTCAGATTCAAGTCCGTGAAATTTGGGAAGAGTGTTGATGTATTGTGGCTTGAGTTCATATGGGTCAACACTTTCGATAGTGAGCTGGATGCAAGAAGGAAGAGAGGTTCTAATAGGATAGAACCTATCTTGGAGTGACTGTTGTTGTGCCATGTGAGTCGGGCTTGAGCTCGGGTGGTGAACTAGTTCTAGTTAGCCTGGATGTGAGTGGGTCTCTCGACCAAGCGGTCATGCACAATCAGCAAACAAGTTCACCCAATCAATCAAAAAGAAAAAGAAAAACAAACAAAAATCCTATTCTAGGGTTATCCTTGACCTAGATGACTCCTAACTTTAGACTGTCCTTAGGAGGTCTATTGTCGACGTCAACCACGAGCTAATCGGCCAGTTCAGGGCAAGACCGGTGGGAGGTTTTCCGTCAGAGACGTTCCTTAATTAAATAACCACCGTTCTTCGGGCTTTCGGCCCTCAATCCCTTCGCTAGACACCGATTTGGCAAGGGTTAATTTCGAACAACTTTCCTTCTTCGGTCAATCTCCTATGAGTCCGAGTTACCTTAGGGCCAACGTCTAGTCAAGTTTTAATTAGGGTTAGGGTTGTGAGTGTGACTGGTATGATTTGTGGGCCAAGGAAGGGTGATGAAATCCCACCTTATCTTTGTTATGGGTTATGCCCTTAAAATGGATTAGTGTACGTGTAAAGCTGTAGAAAAGTAACACTCAAGAAAGCAGTAAACAAACAAGAGTGCTTCCTAATCTATATGCTATGCAGACGTACCTTGTCGCCAGCACTCTTCAACAGAATTAAAGAATTAAAATAGACACGTGCCCTAAAATGCAAGAGTCTAAAAATATTTTTTTTATTTTTTTCCAACAAATAGGTTAATGTTAATTATTAACAGTTGCAGTGTGATCACAGAGCAATAATATCACAGCAGAATTATAATTTTTTTGCACTGCAGAGCAACCTGCAGAAAATTCTGTCAGTAGTCAGCTACACTTGCCGCGGACCCGCGGCTTTTGCCGTGGAAACGCGGCAAAAGTGTAGGTCCAAGTGCTCTGCCTTCTAGGGCAGAGGCACTGGATAGCAATATGTGTCTTCTGCTACTCTGATTCTGCTTCCTGTTTCTGTACCTGCAACAGAAGAGAAAGAATGATTAGAAAGAGAAATCGTGCCGTTCCTTCCCCGGCAACGGCGCCAAAATTTGATTGAGATTAAAAATAAAGTTCAGATTTGCTTAGTCTCAATGCGAATCCGCTGTAGCAAGGGCTTGAGCGGGTCGTGATCCTCAGGGAAGGATGCGATGCAAGCTTTTCGGCCGATTCCCTTGTATGCTTCAAGTAAGAAAAGAGAGATTAGATTTGTGATGAATATAAGAGATTAAAAACGTGGTTTTGCTGATCTTCTACCACAACCCTATTGCAAGTCAAGGCTATTGATCATCATATTGGAATATAGGAGTTTTATCCTAGGTTTTTATATGCAAGCAAGAGAAGATATTTAGAATCTTACCAACATCACTCTAAAAAGTCCAACACTTTTTCATCCTAACATCTAAGCACAACACAAAAGAAGTCTTACCTTGAGGTTGCATTGTCAAAGTTCTTAGATATGAAATGTGAAGAATTAATTAATGTTGTGATATTAGATTAGAATACTAATTATTGTTTAATCTTCAAGCATCTACTTTAAACCTAGGGTTTCAAGAGTTGTCATCCATCAAACCAATGCCTAACTGCTCTAGGGTTGCTTTAAGAAACACAGCAAACCACTAGAGGAATATTAGTAATCATCTTTTAATTATTTTCCTTTTTTTTTTTTATATAAGAAGATGAACAAAGAACGAAAGAAAATAAAAAGAATCAAGAGATCGCAGATCAAACCAAACTCAAGAAATCACGAAGAAAATGCAAAATTAAATAACAGAGAATTGACTAGAAAAAAGGTAACCTTTATTCGATGAACTGATCCCAAATACAAGCTCCTTCTTCCACAACTCGCTTGAAATAAAAATTACAACTTTGGCAGAAATTTAAAAAATAGCTAAAGAAAACCCTAGTTCGTCTCTGGATCCCCCTCCCTGTTGCGAATGCTCTGATATTTATAGTGCAGAATGTAGAGGAGTCCCGGATAGAAGTGTCAACAAAATTTGGTAGCCATCCTTATCCAGACTGCCGCGGATGCGCGGCTTTTGCCGCGCCTCCGCGGCAGTTTCTTGGCTTCTGGCCACGCGCTTTGGCGCGTGGCCTCTCCTGGTCCGTCCATCTGGGCGCCTCCTTCTAGAATTGTGATCCTGGCCTTTTAATCTGGATTTTCGAGATAACTTGGTAATCAAGTACTCTTAATCCAGATTTCTTCAAATCCTCTCTCACGAAATTCCTTCTCATCTTTGGCTTTTATGCTCATCCTGCACGAGTTTAGGGTTGGGTAGAATTCTATCCTTCCCTCAACTTTAATAATTGCAACTTTAGCCCTTGCATAATTGCACTTTGACAATTGATATTTGCACTTTGACTCTTGGGCTTCAAATATGGGCTTGGATCTGGGCTTTTGGGCTCTTTAAGCTTTATTTCTTTCTTTTTATTATTCGAGGCCTGCACATATTAAATAAAGAAATATTAATAATTGTGCATTATAATATGAATAAATGTGCAAATGCAATGGTATATATGATGACAATTATGCATTTTTCACTACCTATCAGCCTGCATCGCAAACGTAGGGAAAGCATCAAAAAAGGCTATAAACGTCATGACGGCACAGCAGTTTACGGACCGCAGCCACATAAGTCTTTGACCACGAACACCCCTCGAACCCACGGGGAAGCACCATGTGAACACCTTCTGGGGGCTCCTCTCCGGCTTGGATAATGGAAGGGCAGTGAAGGGCGAACAATGCCATCAAATAAGTATATGGCAAACCTATTCTGGGTTTGGCCATCGCGAGGCAAGATAGTCCCCTTTCCCCGCTTTATTGTTGGTGACCTACAGAAAGCCTCCGTCAATCCACGAAGGCCTCTTTGAATACAGCACACCATGGCTGGAAGAAGTCCAAGAGAATGACCATAGACTAGATGAACAGCAGGCAATAAGACAGTCGGATGAATGACATCGCCAGACGAAGACGGCACCACACATCTCTTCAACCAGACCGTTAGAAAACTAACCAGAAGTACTTTCGGGACGTCGGTCGACGAGCCTGGTGGTGGAAACTCCAAAGAATATCGCCTTTCTCATAAGGTCCATCATCTTCTTCCAGAACCAAATCCCCTTGAGAGTGCTCTTGCATCCGGCAAAAGATGTCTTCATCTGCAACTCCACAATGAGCTGCTTCAGGAGTACCTTCCAGGTCAGGAAAAAAATAATTTTCCCAGCTCTTTAGACTGCATGAAGCTCCCTTATGGCTCCAATGCATATGGAACAAATGTAGAGGTGGCACATCAATTCGGGTAGGTCTCAAGCAAAGCAGGCTCCTGCTTCTCCAGAAGTGCCAATTTTGCCTCGCACGGGAAACATTCTTCATACAGGAAAGACCCCAAAGGTAGAGCAGAGACTCCCACATCTCGTGCAGAGCCATACCAATTCGCCAACAGGGGTGAAGAAGGTCCCTGTAGCCGGGCAATATAACTCAAAGATGGCGTAGAAGTTCTCTACGCTCATCTGAATGCCATAACAGGTCGCCCTGACGGCCTCGAAAAAGTCCCAACCTCTCTAGATCCTCCTCAAAATTAGCAAGGACATATAGAGTCAAATCCCTCCACCATGCCTTGGGAGGGTGAATCCACCCCGGAGTCCTGAAATCAGTGGCTGGATAATTGCCACAAACCTTAAAGAACTGATTTTCAAAGGTCTGAGCCACGCGGGATTTTATCCCACTGGGATGTCTGAAAGTACATTCCCAGGGTGGAGACCCAATATGCAGCGAGGAGGACCCGCTGTGTAACCGGGGGACGGAATTATCAACTTCCCTATGTGAACGGAGTCAGTAGTCCGAGTCAGTTGCCACTGCATCTTCCGAGCCCTCGTCACGCATTGAAAGGACAAGGGAAAATGCCGCTTGCTAGATGGGAGATAGTACTTCTCACCATCCAATTTGAAAATTCACTGCCCCTCTCCGGCTAGCAGCTGGTGATCGTTGTCTGGCGCTGCATCTTTGAACATGAAGCCGGGCTTTTGATAGATTCTTCGGTCAGAATCTTCAAGGAGAGCAGTAGTTAAGATGCTCCTCATGGTGCGCTGATCCCCACCATGAATAAGTGCATCCCGAGCAGGAGCGCTTCGCTCGCTGAATAGCGAAGCCTGCCCTTGAAACTGCAGGCTGACGTTGCCATCCAGTGGCTGTACCAAAGAGATTGTTCAGAGGACCAAGAGTATAGTGCACTGTAAAAATAAGGAAAAACTACGATTAGTTCATCAGCCAAACGAGAGCTAAAACAAGAATGTAATTTTTGTTAAGGCATAGCTTCGCTCTCCGAGCAAAGTTGGCCTAACAATAGCTTCGCCCCGAAGCTTAGCTTCGCAGCTGCAGCGTAACTCCGCATTCCACACGAAGGCAGGATGCAGGAAAATATCCAAGTGTTAGCTTCGCTCTGAAAGCTTGACTTCGAACAACAGAACGCGACGAAGCCCAAGGGCTAACTTTGTCAGAAAGGTACTGTTGCCTAAAAATTTATTTTAAGGGCACTATGGTCCTTTCAGTTACATTCCAAAGGTTAACTTCGCATCCTATCATTCAACAGGATGTGAACCGCCTAAGGGATAGTTTCGCCTTGAAGCTTGAAGAAGAGACCCTTCGGTTCTAAAATTCTCAATCAAGAAATCAAGAGAAATTCAGGAAATTGAACTCCCTAAGATCACGAGATCATGATTGGTCGCTCTGGATTCATCGGAAGACAGCTAGAAATTGGCTTTAAAAGAGAGATGAAAATCTCTGATCAAAAGGGAAAGATCCCTACCCACGATAGGTCGTTCGATGACCGGAGGAGGAGAAGGACCCTCCGTCATAGAAGTTGCTACCTCTTTTCCTGCCCGTCTTTTGGGAGCCATCGGAGAACTGAAGAAGAAGTTCTTGAAATTTCAAACGAAGAAGGAAGAAGAAGAAGAGAGTCAGAGTGCTCTGAAAATTCAAAGAGAAGTGGTGCCTTCTCTTTCAGCCCGATCAGGCTTTTATAGGCTGATGATTGCCTAAATATCGCCTCCTCGAAAGAAGCGCAGGCAGTCGTTTTAAATTAATTTGAAACGGCGCCTAAAGCGCCTTCCCAAGAAGCGTTACTTCAGCCCCACTAAGGGCTAACTCCGCCGTGAGTCCAGTGTTGACTTAGCGCGACGCTTGAATAACTTCGCTGAGAAACATGTCTTAGCTCCGCTAAAAGCACATCTCTAGCTTCGCGAAAATTTCGTGCTAGCTTCGTCAGAAACTGGCTCCTGACTTATTTGGAAATCTGTTTTCAGCTTCGCTGGAAACTTAGCTCGGCTGAGAGTTCTCATTTCCTCCTAAGGGAAAGACTTACATAAGTTGGTCCACCTCAGGTGTTCTCGAATCAAAAAGAAGGGAAACAAAGTAGATAAATAGCACAAAATAAACTTTTATTGATTCTAAAGGGAAAATACATTGGCGCTACATCAAGTTGTTTCGTACAACTGAATCATTGCTCCAAAGGCATACAAGTGGTCCTATCTACTTCCAAGCCAAACTAACTGGACACGAAAGGCCTTCCTCCTGCACAAGGCTGTAATCCTTCGCCTAATGGCAGATTTTACCATCAAGAAGCTGGATGTTCTTTGATGAAAATTGGCAAAGGACTAGTAGCCACCAGAAAGCCGGATCTTCTCGGATTAAAATTGGCAAGCGAAAGATCCGAGACCTTACAGGTGACGTCCGCTTTCTCGAAGTGGATCATCTTGGATAAGCACCTGCCAACCTCTTCTTGGAACACACATCAATTGCTTCAGTATGTTCCTCCTGCTTAGGGTTAAAGTTTCAACTGAAAGATCAAGAGGCAAGTTTCTGGTCTCTTTCATTAAGACAAAAGACGGGCAATCACAATTCACTACAACGCAAGATGGAAAACAGGTTAGCAGTAACGCAAAGAAAAAAATGCAAGAATGGTACGCTAAGTCAAATTCTTTAGGCAAATCAATTTATATCCGATCTAGTTGCGCTTTAAGGATGGATTTCAGTTAAGCAAAGGATAGCCTCGCTTGCATAGTGATGATGGGCTAGCTCAGCGTAAGCCAAGTCTTAGCTCCGCCTAAGACAGTTATACTGAAGGAGCGTTAAAAAGAGCTAAGTCCTAGCCTCGCCTATACGGCTAAGCCAGACTGATCCAGAGGGACACAGTGTGGACCTCACCTATATGGCAAGACTGGCTCAACCTTGAAGAGACTAAGTTCCAATCCTTGCCTATGTGGTGAACTTAATAGGCAGATTCAACAGATCCAAATCAATCAGATACAAAATGAAGAACAAGGGAAATCAATCCCTGAGGCAGCTGATAAAGCTAAATTAAGGGAGATAAACTCCTTAAAGTCATTAGTTCATTGGTAAAGTCTCTGGATGACCGAGACTCACCAGTTCTTGGCCGGTTAATGACCAGAGTGAGCTCCCCCACTATTTCAGAGATCTGAGTATACTTCTCTGAACAACCAGGAGATGTCATGAACAGACTGCTTCTCTGCAGAGGACTTCAAGTGTCCTATTTATAGGCCTCATGGCCTGATCGCACCGCCGCTGCTTCAAGCTTAGAAGCGCGAGCGAATTTAAGGCATTTATTGAGCCTTGAGAAAGGGAATAGTCTCCCTCGAAAATGCGTGCAAAAGCAATAATCTTCCTCGTTAATGCAAGAGAGGTTATTCTAACCTCGAAGAAGGGGCAATTCTCCTCGAAACTAGCCAAAAAGCAGTTGGCCTCGGAAAAGGAACGACGTTCCAAGACCAATTTGAAGCGAATCTACTTCAGGAGGCTCGAACATGAAGCCACCCAGACGCGAAGCTACCCAGAATGGCGAATCTACACGATTCCTCGGCGAACTTATTCCAATCCGGAAACAGGATTGTAAGCGAAGCTGAACTCAACCACCATGGCGACGTTCGTACTTCACATACCATCAATCAAAGCAATTCAAAGTATTTCGAAGCCTGAACCATTCCATTGCAGACTTTCGAAAACTTTGAAGGGGTCTTGTTGACCTCTAAAAAAGACAAGATTCCTGACTGGCCTGAACAATGTCTAAACTTGTTGACATTTACAAAAGACAAGTGACAGACAAGCTGACGACCAGTTCTGTACCCATCTCCGAGGGACAAATTAGCAACTTGGAATCTACTGATCCAGTGAAGCAGACAGTGAGCCCAGATTATCTTTGAAGAGACCTAAGCAGCACTAAGATGCTAAGTTAGCTCAACACTTAGCATCACATGAGCCCAAGGGGATAGCCTCGCCTGAGAAGCTAAGATTGCCCAACTTCGCCTTGAAACCGTTCAAAGCTCTATCAAAGAGCTAACTTACAGCTTCGGCTTAAGTGCTCAATTAACTCCGCAGAGAGTTAGCTTCACTTGAAGCCATACACGCAACCGCGCAGAAGGATGGTAACTTCGCCACAGATGTTTATCCAGCTCCGCTGAAGAGCTTTCTTCTGACTTCGCCAGATGCTCCTTCCAGCTCCGCTGCGGTCAACCTCTGACCAATTAAATCTCCAGATGAGATCAAATCAATTCAAGATCAAGATCAAATCTAATCAAGATCAAATCTGAGATCAAATTTGGCAATTGCTTGCCATAATCTCTTGACTCTCCTAAAACAAGTAAGAGGATCAAGGGAGTGAAAAACACCTAGAGGGGGGTGAATAGGTGTAATTGCTAATCTAACAATTCTTTAAAACTATGATGGATGAATAATGCAACGATCTCTCAAAACAAGACTAAGAGCCGAATACCCCGTGAGAGGTTCTGAACTCCTTCCTCCCAATTCCCCTTGAATGGGTTAGAGGTGCGCAATGCAACCTTGTTGTATGAGATATGATCGATCAAGGCAAAGTATGATGAATGAATAGTGAGATGCACACAAAATATATCACAAGTATCACAAGCTTGAAGTAATAGCACAAAGAAGGAAACAAGATCACAAGCATGTAATTGAAAGCAATATAGGGCAAGAGAAATTTAAAAGCAAGAATTGACACAAGGCAATCGCAAACATAAGATATTTGTTTCGAGGTTCGAGCCACCGCTCTACTCCCCGCCTTCATCTCCGTGAAGGGTTTCCACTATCCACCGAGGACGATTACAACGGTCTACCGAAAACCCGAGCATCGAGCTCCACCAAGTACAATAACCTCTACCGAAGAGGTGTCTCCACAAGAACAAGAAGGTCACAAGAACAAGAGTGATCACAACAAGATCACCAAACTCTTTTACAAACACTCTCACTCTTTTACAACTTCATTATAGAATGAGTTAGGGATTTTTGGCTTTATGAAGTGTAGTGAGAAAACTCAGTTGTAGAGATGATTTTTGTAAAGGAACACAACTGAAAAACAAGCTCAAGAAAGAGTAGGAAATGTAGAGCTTAAAATACTTTTCTTTTCTCTTTGAAAACTTTGAAAACTTGAGGATTTTTCTTGGTCTCTTGCAAGAGAGTCTTCTCCTCTATTTATAGGGAGAGAAATGGGTTTAAAACAATTTATTTAGAGTTTATTTTCTCTGAAAAAGTCCTGGAAAACCCTGAAAAAATCTGCTAAAAAGCAGTCAAAAAAACAGACTTCAGAATTGCACAAAAGAGGAAATAGCCGTTGGGCTGTTGCAGGCTTGGCGGTCGACCGGGCCGGTCGACCGCCAGCTCAGCTGGCAAAGAGCCGTCGGCTCGGGTCGACCGGTCGGGTCGACCGACCAAAAAAGAAAACATAGTTCTCTTCGGGCGGTTGACCGGGGCGGTCGACCCAGAAAACCCGAGAGCAACTGCAGTCAGTCGGTTGACCCGGGCGGTCGACCGACAGACGTGCACAAGTGTGCACGTCCTGGCACTGGCGCCGGTCGACCGTACCGGTCGGCCGGTCAGCCTGAAAAACGAAAAACAGTATTTTTTTTGACTTAGAAAATTTTGTAAAATAGTTTTGGGTTTGAACAAACTTAAGTAACATACTAGTAGGAGTATATAAACATGATCTAAACATGATATTTTTTGTAAAACTTAGCTTCATGTAAATATCTACTAAGGCATGAAACCAAATTTTAAAATATGAAAACTTAAATACAAGACTCACATTTTAACAAAACCAAATTGTGTATGTGTATCCTAGAGCCAATTTCCAAAACTCAAACTTTAACAATCTAATTCTTACATTGATTCTAAGTACTACAAGTGCTTCAAGAGGGCTTTCACCATGTGATCTTCAAAAACTTGATTCTTGAGCCCAAATTGAGTTGACTTGAGTCCAAAGCACCTTCCTTTAGGGAAGAACCCTTCTAGTTGAGTTAGAATCGTGAAACACACTTAAACAATAAACAATATTAGTACAAATAACTAATATGTTTTGTAATCATCAAAACACATTAAAAACGGGTGATTGTAACCTTGGGCCAACAATCTCCCCCTTTTTGATGATGACAAAACATATAGGTTATTTAAACAAAAAATGGAAGAAGAGCTTGGAAAGCTCCCCCTCAAATAATGCTATGTATAAAGAGTGACAATGAGAAGCTACACATAAGGCATTGAAAACTCAAATGTATCTCAAATACATCAAATCAAAAATACACAAAAATGTATAATAATAAAAACCAAAACTCTTTATCTTTTTCTCCTCCTTTTTGTCATACATCAAAAAGGGTTAAACAAAATAAACACAAACAAAAGAAATTTTTTTCTTTAAGAATCCATAATGCAAACATTCAACTCACCACAAATAAAAGAGAATCTAGCATAATCTAATGGTTTAGTAAAAATATCGGCAAGTTGAAAATCGGTAGAACATAGTCAATATCAATATCACCTTTCTCATAATGATCTCTAAGAAAGTGATACCTAATGTCAATGTGTTTGGTTTTACTATGTTGATTTGCATTCTTTGTCATGTGAATAGCACTAGTATTATCACAAAATATTTTAACATGATCAAAGTGTAAATCATAGTCGAGGAGATTATGTTTCATCCAAAGAACTTATGCACAACAAGCTCCGGCTGCAACATACTCCGCCTCGGCGGTTGAAAGGGCTACCGAATTTTGCTTTTTGGAAGACCAAGATACAAGACAATTACCTAGGAATTGACATGTTCCACTTGTGCTCTTCCTATCCACCCTACAACCCGCATAGTCGGCATCCGAAAAACTCTTCATATCAAATAGTCCGGTTTTCGGATACCACAAACCATTTCAATAGTGCCCTAAGGTATCTAATTATGCGTTTAACCGCAATTATATAAGATTCTTTAGGACAAGATTGAAAACGTGCACAAAGACAAACGGAAAACATAATATCCGGCCTACTAGCCGTCAAATACAATAAGCTACCAATCATGCTACGATAGAGCTTAATGTCTACACTTTTACCTTGTTCATCCTTGTCAAGCTTGGTAATTGTTGCCATGGGAGTTTTGCTTACTTTAGAGCCTTCAAGTCCGAACCTTTTGATTAATTCCTTTGTGTACTTGGCTTGATTGATGAAGATCCCATCCTTCCTTTGCTTGATTTGGAGTCCAAGGAAATAGTTGAGTTCCCCCATCATAGACATTTCAAATTCTTCCTTCATGCATGATTCAAAAGCTTGGCAAAGAGATTCATTAGTAGAACCAAAAATAATGTCATCAACATAAATTTGCACAATAAGAATATCTTTTTCTACATGTTTTGTAAACAAAGTTGTGTCAATTTTTCCTTTATTAAAACCATTTGAAATCAAAAATGAAGAAAGTCTTTCATACCAAGCCCTAGGGGCTTGTTTTAAACCATAAAGAGCTTTATCTAATTTAAACACAAAATCCGGATGTGTAGGATCAACAAACCCGGGGGTTGTTCAACATACACCTCCTCTTCAATAAAACCATTTAGAAAAGCACTTTTAACATCCATTTGGAATAATTTAAAATCTTTATATGAGGCAAAAGCTAGTGTCATCCGTATGGCTTCAAGCCGTGCTACGGGTGCAAAGGTTTCTTCAAAATCGATTCCTTCGATTTGAGTGTAACCTTGGGCAACTAACCTAGTTTTATTCCTAATAACGTTACCCGATTCATCCAACTTGTTCTTAAAGATCCACTTAGTACCAATTGTTGGTCTATCGTGGGGCCTAGGAACAAGATGCCAAACTTGGTTGCTCTCAAATTGATTGAGTTCCTCTTGCATAGCTAGCAACCAATATGAATCGGCCTCGGCTTCGAGGACGTTCTTGGGTTCAACATGAGAAATGAATGCATAGTGATCACAATAATCATGAAGTTTAGAGCGAGTGATTACCCCTTTTGATACTTCACCTATGACGAGGTCCTTGGGATGATGAGGATTGTATCTCCAATCCTTTGGAAGTTGTTGAGTTGGCTCTACTTCAATTGATTGAATTTCATTTCCTTGAGCCTCTTTTACTTTAGCTTCACTTCCTTCATCATCCTTTGGCTTGTCTCCCATAGTAGGTGTATCCTCCAAGGTCACTTTCTCCAAGTCTTCATCCAATGCATCTATTTCTACAACATTCTTAACAAACAAGTTAGATTCTTCAAACTTAACATGTATAGATTCCTCAATAGTCAAAGATGATATATTGAAGATTCTATAAGCCTTGCTAGTGCTAGAATAACCCACAAAAATAGTCTCATAAGATTTAGCATCAAATTTTCCTAAATTATCTTTTGTATTTAAAACAAAACATTTGCATCCAAAAACCTTGAAATATGAAACATTTGGTTTTCTAGAAAAGTACATTTCAAAAGAAGTTTTTGAAGTATTTTTACACAAGAAAACACAATTTGATATATAGCATGATGTATTAACGGCCTCGGCCCACAAATAATGTGGTAGACTATATTCACTTAGCATTGTCCTAGCCATTTCTTGCAAAGTTCGATTTTTCCGTTCAACTACTCCATTTTGTTGTGGAGTTCTAGGACAAGAAAGTTCATGCTTTATTCCATGTTCTTCACAAAAAGTGATAAAGGGTAGGTTAATGAATTCACCTCCTCTATCACTTCTTATCCTTAAAATTGAAACATCTTTTTCTTTTTCAACTCTTTTCTTAAAAGATTGGAAATATGAAAATGCTTGATTTTTGTGTTCAAGAAAGAAAACCCAAGTAAATCGTGAAAAGTCATCAACCAAAACAAATGCAAATCTATTCCCACTTAGACTTTTGGTTTGTGTAGGGCCAAAAAGATCCATATGGATTAACTCCAAAGGACGTGATGTCATGATATCCTTAATTGACTTGAAAGAAGACTTAGTTTTTTCCCAAATTGATATGCGTCACAAACTCGGTCCTTTTCAAAATTCAAACAAGGAATACCTTTCACCATTTCCTTTGTATTTAATCTAGATATGTGGTCAAAAGAAATGTGGCCTAATCTCCTATGCCACAACCAAGAGTCGTCATTGAGGGCTTTCAAACAAGTAATATTACAAGTCATATTAGACATATCTATCATATAAACATTACTTTCACGAAAACCGAAAAACACACAAGTATTAGAAATTCTATCAATTACTTTACAAGCTACATTATCAAAAACAACATCAAAACATTTATCACAAAGTTGACTAACACTCAAGAGGTTATGCTTGAGTCCATCAACTAAAACTACATTCTCAATTAAAGGGGATGTGCCGAGTTTTACATTACCAATACCGATAATTTTATCCTTGGCATCATCTCCGAAGGTGACGGTGCCACCTTCATGGTATCTTGATAGGGTTGCAAAGTTGTTGATGTCCTAAGTCATGTGCCTAGAGCAACCACTATCAAGATATCACAATCCTCTACGTCGTTGGGCTTTGGAAGGTACCTATATTATTTAACAAAATAGTTGACTTTGGTACCCAAACTTTCTTGGGTCCTTTAAAGTTAGTGTTTCGAACCCAAACATTATGATAAGATGCACTTAATCTATCATAGCAAAAATTGGCTAAGTGCTCTTTCTGCTCACAATGTGAACATGAGAACACTCTCCCATACATGAATGCATGATGTGTGTGTGAAGTGTGAGCATGTTTTGGGGTTTGCCACGATGTAAAGGTTGTGTGGTATGAACATGAGCATGAACATGATGAGTATTTTTCTTAGGGGCTTGTTTCTTAGGAAACATAGCCTCTATCTTCTTTTATCAAACTCACAATTTTTAAAATAATTCCTAATGAGTCTATTCTTTCCTTAAGCATGGAAATCTCATTAGAATCAACTAGTAGGGTCTTTCCTTTACAAGAAATCTTATATTTGTCAAAATCTTTTTGGGTGGAAACAAGAGTGGAAAGTAATTCACCTTTTTCTTTAGAAAGAGTAAAAACTTGAAGATTTAGAGATTCATTTTCTTTTTTCATTTTTAAATACTTTTTCTTAAGAGAATCATAGTTATGTGATAATTCTACAAAAGCTTCTCCTATTTCATCCATAGATAATTCTTCATCAAAAGAAGTAGAAGGGGTTACCTTGCTTGTGCTTTCATTAGCCATGAAGCACATGTTGGCGGTATCAATCTCCTCCTCGGATTCGCTCTCGGAATCCCATGTAGCTTTCATTGCCTTCTTCTTGTAAGGCTTCTTTGAGGTGGAGGGCTTCACTTTATCCGGACACTCCGCAACAATGTGTCCCGGTCTTTGGCAATTAAAGCAAATGATCTTTCTTTCTTCTTTACCTCCTTGCCATCTCCTTCTTCCTTGAAATTTAGCCTTGTTGTACATCCTCCGGACGTTCTTTACAAGAAGTGAGAGCTCTTCGTCATCTTCTTCTTCATCGTCTTCGTCGGAGTGTGTGGATTGACTCTTGAAGGCTATTGTTTTCTTCCTTGAAGGAGCCATGTCCTCCCTAGATTTTCTTTCCATCTCATGGGTTTTGAGGTTCCCAATGAGACCTATTAGCTCCATCTCCTCCTTGTCATTGAGTTCCTGTAAGATCACCTAGAGGGAGGGTGAATAGGTGATGGCTAATCTAATAGTCACTTATGAACAAATAATGCGGAATTAAAACTAAGTTGACCAAATTAAACTTCTTTTAATTGAACACTTATGTATAACACAAGAGTGTTGCCGAATTCCCCTTGCGAGGCTCTGGACAAACTCCTCTAGATTCCCCTGAATGGGTTGAGGTGCCGCGTTGGCTCTCTTGGTTGAATACAAGTGTTAGACAATCAATCCCAAACAATTATATAACAATTAAGCACAAGGGTATATCAAGCATGTAAAGTAAATACAATGTAAGTAATGCAAGATATAATAGAGACAAAAAGAGTAAGAGAGCAAGAGTGAGCAATCGCAAACACAAAGGGTTTGTTTCGAGTTCGAGCACACTTGCTCTACATCCCCGCCTTCGACACACGAAGGATTTCCACTATGCACGATCCAACCGGATCTCTCCTTGGTGCCGCAACACCTACAAGACCTCGGACTCCCAAAGTCCCTTACACACCACAAGCCCACCGGCTCGTCGAGGCCACACCTCAAGCTACAAGAGTTCGCACCCGAACCCTAAACAACCACGAGCACACTTGCCCGTCTCCTCAAAGTACAAGATGAAATCTTGGTGATCTAAACACTTGATCACCTACAAAAGCTCTCACTGCAACACCTATAGGATGAATAGCTCAATGGATGCTCAAGTGTAGTGTGAGAAATCAAGGAAAGAACTTTTGATGGAAAACTCAAGAAATCACAATAAACACTCTCTTGATAAAATCCCTTTTGATAGGAAATATTGGCACTCTATTTTGTGGAGAAACTCTGCTAAAAGAATGGAAATAACTGGACAAAAGCTCTCCTAAAATCTTGGCTCAAAACAATGACAAAAACCCCTTTTATAGAGGTCAGAAAAATCTGACCGTTGGGGTCTGTCAGAGCTGCCGGTCGACCGCCCGGTCGACCGGTAACGGTCAAAAATCTGACCGTTACAGCCTCCGGTCGACTGGCCCGGTCGACCGAGAAGAACAGAGAGCACCGCTCTCAGTTCCGGTCGACCGGCCCGGTCGACCGCACAAAACTGTCAGACGTGCACAGTTTTGTGCACGTCGGTCGACCGGCCCGGTCGACCGACCTCTGTGCAATGGGTTAACTTGGAGCACAGTTTTTGAGGTCTAAACCTTTCGAATGTGGGAATAAGTATATAGGATGAATTTGTAGATATTGAAGTCTTCTTTCTAATGCAACTTAAATCAAATCAATATCAATTCGGAATTGAAAGTTATCAATAAAATACTAAAAGGTATCAAATCAGAAACTGAATACTGTTTTTCAGACTTCAACCCAATATTTGACATTCTTAACATTTAAATCAGAAGATGATTATTGAATATTAAATGTAGCTCTCAAAGTCATCTTTAAAATGCAATATAAATCATGTTAATTGAATATAGGAATCAAAAGTTATGACTAGAAAACTAAAAGTGTGTCGAGCAGATCAGCAGGACGGACGAGAGTTCTAAAAAGGTTTTGGTTAAAAACACATGTATATTTGAAACACCAAAACTAAAACGGTATTTTTCTAGAACTAAAAATCTTTTATGAAAACACATAAATCAAGAGTGTGTGTGTGATATGAACTTGAGCAATCCACCAACTATCTATCCTTTACATTTTAACTAAACAAACAAAAATCTTATACCTAGACACAAGTCTTCATCTTCTTGAAGTCTTCCCTTGAAGTCTTCTCATCTTCTTGACTTGGTCCACATGCAATCCACCGAGCTCATCTCTAGATGTGGTCTTGATGCATAGGCTCATGAATCGACCGGTGCTAGCTTCCAACTTGACATTTTATCCTTTGTTGAAGCTCCACACCTACTAAGATCTTGATAAGGAATCTGTCACTAATTAAACACAAGATCATTAGTAAACATAACTTCATGAGTTGATCATCATCAAAACTAGGGTGATAGGCCTTTGGGCCAACAATCTCCCCCTTTTTGATGATGACAAAACTCATGAAGTTATATATGCATGGATTAAAGTAAAGCTTCAAAGAAGCTCCCCCTTAACTCATGCATATTAAATAAGCAATAGATATGGCAATGAGGCACATAAATATGTATGCAAGTATGAAGATAAAACATGCAACAAGCATAAATCAAAATCTTTTTCTCCTATTGCAATACAAAACATATATGCATAACTAACAACGAAGACAAATACTTCTCCCTCTTAAGCAAAGAAAACATGCATATATACTCAAATACTTCTCCCCCTTTTTGTCAATCATCAACAAAGGGTTCAAAGTAAAATCAAATCAAAAAAAATTTTTCCCCCTTTTTGTCAAAAACAAAGAAATAAGAAGGGGTATACAAATCAACAATAAAGATTTATATGCGATATACATTCATGAAGAGGAAGACGTTAAGTTAGCTTCCCTACAATGTGTATTGCATGGAAGAGGGATGTGAAGCCCTAATTCACACAACACAACTATGTAGGGGCCGTTTGTTTCGCGTAAAACTCCGTAATTCGTAAATGACTTACTACCCAGTTACAACTACGGCGTTTGTTTGGACCGTAATTCGTAAAAAACTTACGTAACTCAACTAACACTCACTTGCAACCCAGTTGCCACTCACTTATAGCCCAGTTACAGTTAATTTTGTGGTCATACAAATTTGTAATATTTTTTTATATTAATATTAAAAAATTTTAATATTTAACTTTTTAATATTTATTTGCAGTATTAAAACTTTTAAAATCATCAAATAGTTAATTTTGTGGTCAACTTTTTCACTTACGACTTATACATTACGACAACCAAACACCGTAAAGTACAATACACTTTCCCACTTTACAATTTTATATTACCAACCCAACACCGTAAAATTTACACACATGTAACTCATTTACAATTGTAAAAGACTTTACCAATTACAACTACGAATTACGGCCAATTATGACAACCAAACAGACCCGTAATGCATAGAAGGAGATGTGAAGCTCCCCCTACACACGTATATCATATAAAGAAGAGATGTTAAGCTCCTCAATTTATAATATACTCAACATGAATCTATATGTAAGAGAGATGTTAAGCTCTCCTTGCATATAGGAAATACAAAACAAAACATTTTTAATTTTTCTTTATCAAAACAAAATTTTGAACTTTTCCCAATAAAACAAATTTTGAACCAATCATAATTTGTAATTTTGATACCAATAGAAAATAGCACTTGAAGATGTGTGATATCAAGTTATCATTGCAAAAAAAATTTTTTGTTTCAAACATATTGATATCAATTGTAATCATATAACAAATTTGAAGTTGAGGCCTATTGATACCAAATGAAAGATCTAAAATAAAATCCTTTTATTTTTCATAAGCTTATGCATAGCTAATATAAGGTGTGAACTTAGCATAAACTTTTTGTGCTTTTAAGAATGTAAATCAATTGTAAAGCAGGCACAAGAAAATCATATATATGTATGTGAATAGATAAGACCAATTTGAAAATTAGGGCATACATATATAGGAACCAAAATGTGAGTGATATACCAATTATAAAATTAACACTGTAAATCATGTATATACTCATAACCAAAATTGGTAGGTTTTAAAAATAGTTATGTCTAAGCACTACCAAATTTGAAGAATAAATAACTAGTTATAAATAATTTTGAAAAACTAGTTAAAGATCCTTCACAAGCATGAAATCATATGTTATTCATGAATTATACTAAATACATACAAGTTTAAGCACTCATAGTCCATAAAACTCAAAAATTATCTTTTATCATAAAAGATGAGTGTTCAAAGGTTATGTAAATTGTATTTTCATGAAAATAGAAAGTGAAGCATGAATCTCATGAAAATCTTATTTTTCATCTTAAAACAAATCATATATTTTTCATAAAGCAATACTAAATACACAAAGATTTAATCACTCATGGCCTATAAAGCTCAAAATATTTTGTATCATAAAGATGAGTGTTCAAAAGATCATGTAAATAGTATTTTTATGAAAGTAGTCATTCAAGCTCAAAAAGATCATAAATCACATTTTATTTTACACATGTTTTAATCTTTAATACAAATCAAAAACATGAAAAATCATCAATTTTTTTTATTTATTTAAAATACTAATCTTCATGGTATATGTATGATTTATCCAATTCTAACAATATGCATACATATCCCAAATATGAAAAGAGTCCAATATATATTGCATGAAGGCAAATGACTCAAAGGTATACATGTATATTTATTAGATTTGAATTAAACACACATATACATGAAGTAAGATCAAAGATAGGCATAACAGGTATAAATGACGGAATCATCAAAACTAGCCTATACACAAGCATATAGTGAATACAAATGAGCATGAAGTTCAAATATATATAAGTCAATTGTAGTTCACTATTCATATATGTATAAATACAAGTTTTGACACATTCTACATTTAAGCATGTAAATGCCACAAGAAGCACCAAAAAAAATATGAACATGCTACATGAAATTAAAAGCATGTGCATAAATGAAATAGGAGTTTAGAAATCGTTACCAACTCCAAAGCTCCTAGCATGGTGGTTGACCCACCAAAATTTCCTTGATAGCAATGCATCCAAAAGTTTGTCCATCATGTCCATTGCATCCGCTATCAAGGCACCAATCCTCTCACGTTTTGTGAGAGCCCTTACCTACATCAAAATCAAAGGGTGGGGTTTTGGTACCCATATTTTCTTGGGTCCTATGGGGTTAGTCTTGTAAGGAACCCAAGCATTTTTATTTTTATCAAAAATAAGAACATTTAACCTTTCATAACAAAATTTTCTTAGATGGCCTTTGCGGCCACAATGTGTACATGTGTACACCTTAGCATACTTATGAGTGGGAGTGTGAGCATGATGTGCATCATAAGCATGGTCATGATGATGATGTGCATGAGTATGAGGAACTTATTTCTTTTGAAATAAGGATTCCAATCTAGTATGATTGAATGCACATGAGCTCAAATTAGAGCTCAAATTATCAATTTTATTTTTCAAATTTTTAATCTCATTTTGATCAATGTGAGCATGAGAAGTATGATGAGATATAGAATCACTTTTCTTTTTCTTTTGTGAAACAAAATCTTTTCTTTTTCACAAATTTTTCTTTTCAAAGATTTATTTTCTTGAAAAACATCTTCCTTTTGTTTTTCACCAAATCAATCTTATTTTTCAAAATAGTGTTCCCTTCACATAAATCATTCAATTTAACAATCAAGGAAACATTCTCATTTTTCAAATCTTTATTTTCCTTTTCTAAGCATGCAATCTTAAATTTAAAAGAATCATTTTCTTTAAGCATGCAATCAAAATCCTTTTTCAAATTATTATTTTCTAATTCTAAGCATGCAATGTTACTTCTAAATGAATCTTGTTCTATATGCATGCAAGCAATGTTCTTTTTCAAATTTTTATTTTCTTTTCTAATCATGTCATATTTCTCAAGCAATAGATGACAAAAAGTAGATAGCTCATCATATGACATGTCTACATCCTCATCATCGGATTCGGTGTTTACCTCAAGGGGGTTATCCCCTTGGACCATATAGCATACGTTGGAGATGTCGCTTCCAACGTCCGAATCGCTCCCTGCATAGTATAGGTCTTTTTCGCCAAGGGAGGTGAGGGTGTTCCATACTACAAAAGCCGATTCAATGTTAGAAACCCTAGATAAATAGTCATCATTTAGGGTACATTTAAGAGCATGAAGGGCTTTAGCATTAGCCTCAATATTCTTACCATCTATACAATATGCATTATTAGTAGTGGCAAGATAGACATGAATTCCTAAGGCCTTGAGGTACAATGACATCTTAACCTTCCAAGTTTGGATGTTAAGAATATCAAAAGTGGGTGGTGACATAAAGTCCATGGTGTGTGTACAAATCTTGTGATTAGCCTAAAAGAGGATCTTTAACTCTTAGGTTGTTAGACCCAATATCAAGAGCACTAGCTCTGATACCAATTGTAAAATCACCTAGAGGGGGGTGAATAGGTGATGGCTAATCTAATGGTCACTTATGAACAAATAATGCGGAATTAAAACTAAGTTGACCAAATTAAACTTCTTTTACTTGAACACTTATGTATAACACAAGAGTGTTGCCGAATTCCCCTTGCGAGGCTCTGGACAAACTCCTCTAGATTCCCCTTGAATGGGTTGAGGTGCCGCGTTGGCTCTCTTGGTTGAATACAAGTGTTAGACAATCAATCCCAAACAATTATATAACAATTAAGCACAAGGGTATATCAAGCATGTAAAGTAAATACAATATAAGTAATGCAAGATATAATAGAGACAAAAAGAGTAAGAGAGCAAGAGTGAGCAATCGCAAACACAAAGGGTTTGTTTCGAGGTTCGAGCACACTTGCTCTACATCCCCGCCTTCGACACACGAAGGATTTCCACTATGCACGATCCAACGGATCTCTCCTTGGTGCCGCAACACCTACAAGCCCTCGGACTCCCAAAGTCCCTTACACACCATAAGCCCACCGGCTCGTCGAGGCCACACCTCAAGCTACAAGAGTTCGCACCCGAACCCTAAACAACCACGAGCACACTTGCCCGTCTCCTCAAAGTACAAGATGAAATCTTGGTGATCTAAACACTTGATCACCTACAAAAGCTCTCACTGCAACACCTATAGGATGAATAGCTCAATGGATGCTCAAGTGTAGTGTGAGAAATCAAGGAAAGAACTTTTGATGGAAAACTCAAGAAATCACAATAAACACTCTCTTGATAAAATCCCTTTTGATAGGAAATATTGGCACTCTATTTTGTGGAGAAAACTCTGCTAAAAGAATGGAAATAACTGGACAAAAGCTCTCCTAAAATCTTGGCTCAAAACAATGACAAAACCCCTTTTATAGAGGTCAGAAAAATCTGACCGTTGGGGTCTGTCAGAGCTGCCGGTCGACCGCCCGGTCGACCGGTAACGGTCAAAAATCTGACCGTTACAGCCTCCGGTCGACTGGCCCGGTCGACCGAGAAGAACAGAGAGCACCGCTCTCAGTTCCGGTCGACCGGCCCGGTCGACCGCACAAAACTGTCAGACGTGCACAGTTTTGTGCACGTCGGTCGACCGGCCCGGTCGACCGACCTCTGTGCAATGGGTTAACTTGGAGCACAGTTTTGAGGTCTAAAACGTTCGAATTTGGGAATAAGTATATAGGATGAATTTGTAGATATTGAAGTCTTCTTTCTAATGAAACTTAAATAAAATCAATATCAATTCGGAATTGAAAGTTATCAATAAAATACTAAAAGGTATCAAATCAGAAACTGAAAACTGTTTTTCAGACTTCAACCCAATATTTGACATTCTTAACATTTAAATCAGAAGATGATTATTGAATATTAAATGTAGCTCTCAAAGTCATCTTTAAAATGCAATATAAATCATGTTAATTGAATATAGGAATCAAAAGTTATGACTAGAAAACTAAAAGTGTGTCGAGCAGATCAGCAGGACGGACGAGAGTTCTAAAAAGGTTTTGGTTAAAAACACATGTATATTTGAAACACCAAAAACTAAAACGGTATTTTTCTAGAACTAAAAATCTTTTATGAAAACACATAAATCAAGAGTGTGTGTGTGATATGAACTTGAGCAATCCACCAACTATCTATCCTTTACATTTTAACTAAAACAAACAAAAATCTTATACCTAGACACAAGTCTTCATCTTCTCGAAGTCTTCCCTTGAAGTCTTCTCATCTTCTTGACTTGGTCCACATGCAATCCACCGAGCTCATCTCTAGATGTGGTCTTGATGCATAGGCTCGTGAATCGACCGGTGCTAGCTTCCAACTTGACATTTTATCCTTTGTTGAAGCTCCACACCTACTAAGATCTTGATAAGGAATCTGTCACTAATTAAACACAAGATCATTAGTAAACATAACTTCATGAGTTGATCATCATCAAAACTAGGGTGATAGGCCTTTGGGCCAACAGTTCCTTCAAGGTGGTTGCTTTGACTTCCTATGAAGGAGGAAGAGCTCGGATGATCTTTCTAACTCTTTGGTCATTGTCAATACCATCACCTAGAGAAGAAAGTCCATTAGTGATCTTTGTAAATCTTGTAACCATATCATCTATGGTTTCATTTTCTTGCATGCAAAAGTTCTCATATTGGGATCGAAGAAGGTCTACTTTAGCCCTCTTCACTTGTGAAGTCCCTTCATGTGTGACTAGCAAATGTGTCCAAATTTCATATGAGGATTTGCAATGAATAACTCTAGCAATGTCATCATCATTAAGGGCTTGAAGGAGTGCATAGTGAGCCCTAGCATTGGCATCAAATTCTTTAGTCTCTATTTCGGACCAAGTGGATTCATCACCGGGGGTGCACTAAATGGTTTGGTCACGGACTTTGCAGCTCGACTACCTAGAAATTGCAAGAAAACGGTCATCTTAACCCTCCATATGGGAAAGTTAAGTCCATCAAACTTAGGGGGTGTCTTAATACCATCGGCCATCTTTACTAAGTGAGAATGAATGAAATGATTAGCAATATTAGGATCTCTCTAGGGTTGTTAAGCCAAGAGCCTAGTAACCAAGCTCTGATACCAATTGAAAAACACCTAGAGGGGGGGGGTGAATAGGTGTAATTGCTAATCTAACAATTCTTTTAAAACTATGATGGATGAATAATGCAACGATCTCTCAAAACAAGCTAAGAGCCGAATACCCCGTGAGAGGTTCTGAACTCCTTCCTCCCAATTCCCCTTGAATGGGTTAGAGGTGCGCAATGCAACCTTGTTGTATGAGATATGATCGATCAAGGCAAAGTATGATGAATGAATAGTGAGATACACACAAAATATATCACAAGTATCACAAGCTTGAAGTAATAGCACAAAGAAGGAAACAAGATCACAAGCATGTAATTGAAAGCAATATAGGGCAAGAGAAATTTAAAAGCAAGAATTGACACAAGGCAATCGCAAACATAAGATATTTGTTTCGAGGTTCGAGCCACCGCTCTACTCCCCGCCTTCACCTCCGTGAAGGGTTTCCACTATCCACCGAGGACGATTACAACGGTCTACCGAAGACCCGAGCACCGAGCTCCACCAAGTACAA
Source organism: Agave tequilana (assembly GCA_038442645.1). Classification (NCBI taxonomy): domain Eukaryota; kingdom Viridiplantae; phylum Streptophyta; class Magnoliopsida; order Asparagales; family Asparagaceae; genus Agave; species Agave tequilana. The sequence goes on along the minus strand of JAVJIF010008926.1, from coordinate 53,415 downwards.
TAACCTCTACCGAAGAGGTGTCTCCACAAGAACAAGAAGGTCACAAGAACAAGAGTGATCACAACAAGATCACCAAACTCTTTTACAAACACTCTCACTCTTTTACAACTTCACTATAGAATGAGTTAGGGATTTTTGGCTCTATGAAGTGTAGTGAGAAAACTCAGTTGTAGAGATGATTTTTGTAAAGGAACACAACTGAAAAACAAGCTCAAGAAAGAGTAGGAAATATAGAGCTTAAAACACTTTTCTTTTCTCTTTGAAAACTTTGAAAACTTGAGGATTTTTCTTGGTCTCTTGCAAGAGAGTCTTCTCCTCTATTTATAGGGAGAGAAATGGGTTTAAAAAAATTTATTTAGAGTTTATTTTCTCTGAAAAAGTCCTGGAAAACCCTGAAAAAATCTGCTAAAAAGCAGTCAAAAAAACAGACTTCAGAATTGCACAAAAGAGGAAATAGCCGTTGGGCTGTTGCAGGCTTGGCGGTCGACCGGGCCGGTCGACCGCCAGCTCAGCTGGCAAAGAGCCGTTGGCTCGGGTCGACCGACCAAAAAAGAAAACATAGTTCTCTTCGGGCGGTCGACCCAGAAGACCTGAGAGCAACTGCAGTCAGTCGGTCGACCCGGGCGGTCGACCGACAGACGTGCACAAGTGTGCACGTCCTGGCACTGGCGCCGGTCGACCGTACCGGTCGGCCGGTTAGCCTGAAAAACGAAAAACAGTATTTTTTTTGACTTAGAAAATTTTGTAAAATAGTTTTGGGTTTGAACAAACTTAAGTAACATACTAGTAGGAGTATATAAACATGATCTAAACATGATATTTATTTTGTAAAACTTAGGTTCATGTAAATATCTACTAAGGCATGAATCCAAATTTAAAATATGAAAACTTAAATACAAGACTCACATTTTAACAAAACCAAATTGTGTATGTGTATCCTAGAGCCAATTTCCAAAACTCAAACTTTAACAATCTAATTCTTACATTGATTCTAAGTACTACAAGTGCTTCAAGAGGGCTTTCACCATGTGATCTTCAAAAACTTGATTCTTGAGCCCAAATTGAGTTGACTTGAGTCCAAAGCACCTTTCTTTAGGGAAGAACCCTTCTAGTTGAGTTAGAATCCTGAAACACACTTAAACAATAAACAATATTAGTACAAATAACTAATATGTTTTGTAATCATCAAAACACACTAAAAACGGGTGATTGTAACCTTGGGCCAACAGGGAGATCTTTCAATTATTTGGAAAGAATCAAAACAGATCAGGAGATCGACGCTACCTGCTATTCCTAGCTTCGCAAAAGCTGATTCTAGCTTCGCAGTAAGGCTACTTTCTAGATTTAAAAAGATTGACTCAATCTGTTTTCAGATTTTCAAGGGACAATTATACCCCTGCTGTCCCTATAAATAGCCCACCAGAGGCACAAGAAGACACACACGCGCACAGGCAAAGAGACGTACTGAGAGACGGCTAAACAGAGATCTATTCTCTTGCTTCCAAGAATTCAGAGAACTGCTTCTCTAATCAGGGTGCTAATACCCTAAGATCTTTCTCCCTCTCAAGAAATCTCTGGAACCAGGCGAGAAGGAATTCCCAAGTGGAGGCAGTTTGAGAAGTAATAAGAAGGTTCAACCGACCTTCTGTTCTCCGATTCCCCGAACCAGGCGAGAAGGGAATCCCATCGATCGCGTCGTCAAAGGTATAAAGTGGTCACGCGCTGACCAGACTCCTATCGGCACACTTCTCCAGAATCTCAGAGGAGATCTACTTGTAATCTTTTTAGAATACTTGTAATTTAGCTCCTCGACCCTTTTTTGTAAGTTTCCCCCTTTGCAAAATCAATGAAAAGCAGGCTACTAACTACTAATTGCTCCACTAACCATGCTAACCTCTTAGTGATAGTTGCCTCACATGGATCTTTGGCCATCACAAATCCTTGCTTCAAGAGACGATACAAAGCATGGCATATAAGATTATTCATCAACATTCAAACCACACATCCATACCACACAATAAGTTGCAAGCTACTATTAGATCATCAAAACCGGTTAGAGGTGAGCATGAAATAAAGAAGACATTGAAAGTTAGCAAGTTTGTGGGTTAGATGTTAGAAATGTTAGAATGTTAGAATCCATTATCATGAGCCATCAATGGCTCTTGCAAGAGCAAGGCCTTGTAGAGGCTATTAGATCCATGTGGATTATCAAGTAAGTAGTTAGATGGTTAGTGATTAGTAGTTAGATTGTCATGAGAAGAAAAATTAGCTAAGCATCATGTAGAAGATGGAGAAGATTACAATAGAGAAGAAAGGAGACACCTTTACATAGATTTTCACCATCTATTACATCAATCTCTCTCTTTCTCTCTCTGAGTCTTTCTGCCCTAATACATGAATCTAAAGAAAATAAAAATACAAGAGAAAGAAGAAGAACACCTACACTATACTGCACTAAAAGAGAGAAAACCTAGACTAATTCCCAATCTGCTTGCGTTTCAGGTCACTGCAGGGCTATTTATAGGCAAATGAAGGATCTGGAAGATGAGACGAGGTCACGCGTCGAAAATAAACACGTGGGCCCACCACTTTGCAGCGGAAACACGGCTATGGCCACGTTTCCGCGGCAATAGCAGGGACCTAGGTCCTTGGTTTTGGTGGGGAGTTCGTGTCGCTTCTAGGACCTTCTTGGTATACTTGGATCCGAGTATTTTCGCCCGGATATTCGTCTGACGTGCGCAAGGGTCTAGGTTCAATGTATCTTCTTGAAGATTCCTTACTTGGCCTACAAGAAATGCTGATTTAATAACCTAAAAATGGGTTTAATTAAGCTTTTATTACCCTTTTGCCATCCTTGTCTTGATTATCTGCAAGAGAGACCAAAACACGGTTTAGACCGATATTTTATTCATAAATCGGCAGGAAAATGTGATATAATAATGCAAAACTATAGACTAATCACACCCACACTTATCTTTTTGCTCGTCCCAAGCAAAAAAAGAAAAGAAAAACGATACTACAAATGTTATTACACCACTTTCGCAGGTGACGCGATTGCACTGAGCATGTGCAACAAGCCATTAAACCTCTAGGTTACCCGTAGAGGGGAGTTTTGTCTCCTGAGGGTTTTCAGCTGATTGCACTCACAAAATCCATAAAGAAAGAAATTAAATGTTAGCATTTTGAAAACACATTTTGAAAGAGAGACAAGTTTATGAAATATTTTTTCAAAACTATAAGCGATCTAAGGTCATAAGTCCACCAAAATTATTCTTTCTTAAACTTAATCATATGCAAGATCTTATCTTCAATTAAGGTAAGAATTCAAAATTGGATTGAATATTTTATCCTTCATAAAACCTAGATAATCTGCACTTTGTGATAGTGAAAATTTCTGGGATTTCAACTCTAACCATTAACCCATATATATATATATATATATATATATATATATATATATATATTCTTTTTTTTTCTTTTTTTCTTCCCTTAGTTTTCTTAAGCTTTCTAGTTTACCCGGGTAGTGAGCCTTTAACTGATGACTCCCAGGCTAGACGGTCTTAGGGCACCAGATGAGAAAACATCCCTCGGGTTTAAGGACTCGAATAAACAAGGCCACAAAACTAAGGGGGATTATTTGTTTCTTATTACCACCTTTAGGAGTGATTAATCATGCTTCTTGAGGCATAATTATCTAGCTTAATAAGTGACTTTTATTTTTTCTTCATATATATATTTTTCTTTTTATTTATTTTTGCTTTATGACATTTTAGGTCTTTGTTTCCATCCCAAAAATGTGTAAGTGTGAAGTGTATACTATCTAAGGCAAAAAAATCAAGATAAAATTATCTCTCCAATTTATCTTACTTAGCTTATAACCTTAAACAATATCCATTATTTTGACTAGGTTTAAGATGTCATAATTCAAGACTTCCTTAATTTCTAAGATCATCTTAATTTTCTTAAAAATAGATCAAAACTTTGTCTCTTATTTCAAAAAGTTTTTAAAGAAAGAGAAAAATCCTATACAAAGGAACATTTTAAGAATATCCTAAAAGAAGTGAAAAAGAAAGAAAATCTAAAAACTCTATATTAGTAAACCGTCACCCACACTTATCTTGTGCATTGCCCTCAAGGCATCGTGAATGTATATATGCATGAAATAAATAGAGAGGGAAAGAAAAATCACCTCAAGGTGGTGGTTCCGGTGGCGGTCTGATTGGTCCACGAAATGCGGTCAAATCCAATTTGCGTGGAATTCTCAGGAACCCACTAGAAACCTCTATAATACAATCCACTAGAATGATGTATATATGAATGATTTTTATAAAGAATTTTACCCCATCTAATTTTCAAATTTTCAAAATAATTCAGAGTCATTATTAGCAACACCTTTGTCCCAAAATGGAGTATGAAAAGATGGAATGATTGATTTTGACTCAGAAAGTACATGAACTAATATCGACTCAAGAATTTGACTTAAGTCAAGTAAAGGCTCAGTAGTTCAAATTGGTTCAGGAATCGGGTCCCAATCAAGAAATTGAAATCCTATTCCACATTTATTTTCCCATAATGGAATGTGACTTTCTAAGATTGGTGATTCAAGTTCAAGAATGACAGGTGTGGGAACCAAAACTGACTCTAAAATGTTGCTCAAGTTGGGTAACAAAATAGGAGTCAATATTGACTCAGGAATTTAAACTGAATTACAAATTTGAGGATCAAAGTCACATTCCTTATTGAGTTCAATTTCATAAAAAATGAGAACTTGCCAATTTATCAATGGGACATTCAAAAGTATGAAATTGGTCAAGTTCAATATGATGATCATAAAAGATTGGTAATTCAGTTTCATGATGGATAGGTACAGGATCTAATGTTGACTCGGGGAAAAGCCTGAAATCAGGTAAAAACACCTTAGTCATTATGGAATCAGGAAGTAAAATTGAATTACCAAGTTGAGGTTCAAGATCATATTCATGTTCAAGTTCAATCTCAGAAAAATGATAACTTGTCAAAATGTCAATGGGATTTTCAACATTTGAAGTTTGGTCAAGTTCAGATGGGTGTGCTTAAATTGAATCTTGGTTTTCAAAATGACAAGAGTCCTGGGTCAGATCAATAGAGTTAGGGATATCTGAATTGGTCAAAGGTTGATAAGATAGATTTTCCTCATTCCTATAAATGCTAACCAATTGACTCAATTATGTTTCCAACCTATTGATAGACTGGGCAGAAGATTTTTGAAATTGTAGTGCAGACTCCTGCAAGATTTCTATACTCTTTTCTAGATATGATTTTTCTTCAAGCAGATGTTCTAAAAAGGGAGTGTAGGATCTTGGTTTTGAAAAATTTGTGAAGAGTGTGAGTCTAACATGTTTTGAGATTGTTGCTTAGACTCACGCAAGAGTTGCTCAATCAATTCCAAGATGGATGTTTGATCATTTTGAAGAGGTGGGACTGATCTTGAAAATATTAGGGAATTGGAGAGGCCATCATTTTCTGAAATTGTCGCTCAGCCACTTGTAGGCTAGCGTCTATACTCTTTTCTAACTCAGATTTTTCTTCAATTGGTGGTTCTAGAAAAGGAGTATAGGAAGCAAAATCGGGAAATGAATATTGTGAAATTATGAAAATTGTGGACAAGGTGGTTGAAAATTTGACTCGGGGTAGGTGAATCCCCATTGACTCTGTGAAGAGTGAAAATTATTTTAAAAATTATAGCCATAAGGTTGGGGATATGGGTTGTATTGATTCAGATAAGTCCAACTCGGTGTATTTGGTTGGTTCATATTATAAAAAGCCGGGTTGGAATTATCCGAATCAAATGGGGTCGGTGTGAAATATGGATTCATATTAGGATTGAAAGAATTGTTGTTGTTGAATTCCATTTCATAAATAATCACAAACAAAAAGAAAAAGCAAAAAACAAATAAAAAGAAATAAAATCAAAACAAACCCTATACTAGGGTTGACCTAGACGACTCCTAACTGGGCGATTACCCGGGGGAGGTTATTGTAAGAATTCGACCACAAGCTAATCAGCCAGGTAGGGAAAAAATACGATGGGAGGTATCCGTGCGTAAGCAACGGGCGTTAATTACGCCAAACTGATTGTAACACAATATTGCATATTTTATCACATAATCCCCATGCATATTGCAAATAAATATATGATTTTTACTTATCTTCTCTATATTTTTACAGGTCCACAACTGAAATGAGAGAAAGCCCAATAATCACTTTAATTAGCAATAATTAAAGAGATTAATTCCAAGCCCAAGATAAAGCCCAAATTTGAATCCAGGATCCAGAGAATTCTACGTAACAACTCAAGATTCTAGAAGGCCACGTGGATAACAACCTCGTAACCAACCTGTACCAGAAAGTTGTTACCCAACAGATTCAGTTGAGCCGCAAAATCCGGGATTTTCCCGCCAAATTGCGGCAAAGATAAGGTTGTTGGATCCCGGATTTTGCGCCAACAACCTGGATCTCGAAGCTTCTCTCTGAGCCCTATAAATACTGCACCTGGACCAACGAAAAGAGAATGGAGAAGAGGGAGAAATTAGTAGATGCTTGTAATTTTTGTAGGATTGTTCTCTAGGTTTTAGTTCTTTAGATCCTCTTCTTCTTCCCTAGAAATTTATGCAAGAGAGAGTTGTAAGAGAGAGAGAGAGCTTGTATACACCAAGGAGTGACAACTTGTGAAGCAAGGATTGATCCATTCTCTTCTTCTCTACTTGAGCATGTTCTAGTTTAATTGCTTTCTTTTAATTCAAGCTTTACTTTCTTGCAATTTCATTCTATGCTTTGCTTTTATTTTGTAATGGCTTGTAGCTAACTTTTCTACATGTATTAGCTAACACTAACCTTGCTAACTACTAACTCATGGGTGATTGCTTTATTTCATCTTGCAAGTTGGATGGTCTTCTCTTCTCCGATGGGTTAAACCCCCCGTCATCCAAGTGGGAAAGTAATTAGATCAACACGCAAGACAAATCCATGCCGATGAATCAACATGAGGCACGCATTCACTATCACAGAGTTTAGTAAGTTTTAGCAAGGTAGTAAGGTTAGCTAGTCATGATTTTCTTCCATTCAAGTTTTCTAAATTTTTCTTTTCTTTTTAGTTGTTAGTACCAAATCCAATCTTGATTTTGATTTCTTTTACATTTTCCATCATGAACATATCCATCCATTCTTTTATTTCTTTTTCATGATTGTTTTATTCTTTTAAGCAAAGAAGAATTCTCGTTTTACGTCTTCACTACCAATCGTAAAGCTTCCATCGCGAGCTCTCCCTGAGGATCGACTCGGTATAGCCCATGCTATAACGGAGATAGGAAAGGGTACATTGAATACATTTTGAATACATTTGTGGAGTGATCAAAGCATTTGAGGTTGTTTCTAAACCTTATCTCTTTTTATTGAATATATTTTGTGTGCAAATTATACTCCACAATACAACACCTTTCCCGTCTAAACAAATTTTTGGCGCTGTTGCCGGGGAGAGCAACGGTTTTTGATTTCAAGTGAAGAACTAAACGAATCTTCTTCTCTGTTGCAGGTTATAGGTTGAAGAAACAGGAAAATAGCATTGCAGTGACATATAAGTGGACCTGGGCCTCTACTCTTGAAAGTAGAGACCAGGATCCCTCTGAATTGCCGCAAAATCCTAGCTTTTGCCGCAAATTTGCGGCAAGGATGAGTTAACTTCTGACCAAATTTCTGCAGGGCTTCTGGTTCTGTAAAATACATCTGCTGCAGTACTTAATTTCCTGTATGCTTTACCCTATTCCTGCTAATAAATTCAACAGTAAAAAATTGGTTGTAATCGTTAAAAGTTGATTAGACATTTGCATTCTAGGCACGTGTCTTTTCAATTCATTTACTTTTACTGTTGAAGAGTGCTGGATGCAAGGTATGTAAGCATTGCATGTAGACTAGGAATCATCTCTTGCTTGATTTTCATGCTTTGAGTGAATCCTTGTTATTTCTTGTACACTTGCACAATTCAATTTTAAGGGCATCACCTATAAATAAGATAAGGTGGGGAGTTCATTACCCTTTCCTTAGCCCGAAAACCACAATCCAAGCACTCACTAACCCAAGCCTAATTTAATAAAAAAGTAGACGTTGGCCCTAGGGACATCTCGGACTCATCTAGGAGATTATCCTAAGGGGGAAAAGTGTTAGAATTTTACTCTTGCAAAATCAGTGTCTAGGAAAGGGATTGAGGGCCGAAAGCCCGAAGGTTGCTGGTTACTTAATTAAGGAACGTCTCTGACGGAAAACCTCCTACCAACTTTGCCCTTCCCTGGCTGATTAGCTTGTGGTCAAAGTCTACACTAAACCTCCCGTGGACGGTCTAATCAGTTAGGAGTCGTCTAGGTCATAGGTCAACCTTAACTTGGGTTAGAAATTTTTCTTTTTGTTTGTTTATTTGTTTGTTTCTTTTTGTTTGTGATTTTTTGTGTGATATGGCATTCAACAATTCTTTCCATCCTGATAATAATCCATATTTCACACAGACTCCATTCTATTCGGATAATTTCAACCCGGCGTTTTACAATACGCACCAACCACATACACCGGGTTGGCCTTATCCGAATCAATATGACCCATACCCCCATCTAATGACTATAATTTCCATAATAATTTCAACTCTTCACCGAGTAATTGGGGATTCCAGTCCCCCGAGTTTAATTATCAACCTCCTTGTCCACCATATCCACCAAGTCCACAATATCCACAATATTCATTTCCAGATTCCGCTTCATATACTCCTTTTTCTGAATCACCAATTGAAGAAAAATCTGAGTTACTAAGGAGTTTAGAAGCCAATTTACAGAGGGCTGAGCAACAACGTCAAGAAACATTGGTCCCTCCAATTCCACAGTATATTCAAGAGTCTTACTCAGTTCCACAACCATTTGCCTGGGAAACGAGTAAAGATCTCTTGTGTGAGTCCACTCTTCCATCACCACACATTTTTGACTCACAATTTTACCACCAATTCCAAAACAATACTTCATCTTCATCTTTTCAAAACGATGAACCAATGAATTGTCAAAAGATGCTTGAATTCTTGACTCAGGCTCAAAATGATCGTAACCGTGACATAGAGTTGATGATCCAAACTCTTCATTCTCATCCTATTTCTAATGTCACTAACCATTCTGTCCGAGCCAAAGAGTCATATTGTTTTGGAAATCAAGATTCAACTTCAGTACATTCATCTGAACTTGTCCAAACTTCAAATCACATTGATGTTTTGGCAAGTTTTCCTTTTACTGAAATTGAACTTGAACATGAATATGATCCTGAACTTCCACTTGATGATTCAATTCTACTTCCTGATTCAATTATGACTCCGATGACTTCACCTGATTTCTCTCCATTTCCCGAGTCATTATTAAATCCTGTACCCATCCATTGTGAAATTGAATCACCAATCTCTTATGATGATCATATTGAACTTGACCAATTCCACACTTTTGAAAGTCCCATTGATAAATTGGCAAGTTCACATTTTTGTGGAATTGAACTACATGAAGAATATGATCTTGAACCCCAACTTAGTGATTCAATTCTTCTTCCTGATTCAATAATGACTCCGGTATCTTTATCTGACTTCAATCTTTTCCCGGAGTCTACATTGGATCCTGTCCCAATTCATAATGAAGTTGAATCATCCATCTTTGAAGATCATATTGAACTTGGCTAATTCTATACTTTTGAAGGTCCCATTGACAAATTGGCAAGTTCTTCATGTATTGAACTACATATGGAATGTGACCTAGATTCTCACAATCTCTTTACTTCTGAAACTGATTGTACAATTCTAGCGGAAGATGTTGACTTAAGTTTCGAAGAATTGTATGGTGATGAGCTAGAATTTCTTAATATTGGAAGTAAAGAGATATCACCCATAGTAGGTCACATCCCATTGTTGGAAAATGATTGTGGACTTGAGCTTCATTTTCTTGACTTGGACCAAATTCCTGAACTTACTTCGACTCCTGCACCTTCACTTGACTTCAGTCACCTTCCTGAGTCGGTATTAGTTCCTGTCATTCCTGAGTCCAAGTCAACCATTCTATCATTCCATACACCATTTTGGGACAAGGATCTTGACAAATTTGACTCTGAAATTTATTATGGAAAATGAAAATTAGATGGGGTTAAATACTTAATAAAAATCCTTCATGGATTTATCTTTTTAGTGGGTCATATTCATGATATTTCTGGTGGGTTCCTCAAAACCCAAAGTAAAGTTGATTGGACCATGTTTCGTGGACCAATCAGACCACCACCGGAACCACCACCTTAAGGTAATTTTTTCCTTCCCTCTCTATTTGTTTCATGCATACATATATCAAGATGCATTGAGGACAATGCATGAAATAAGTGTGGGGGAGGGTTTACTAACATAGAGTTTTTAGATTTTCTTTCTTTTACACTTCTTTTAGAGTTTTTAGATTTTCTTTCTTTTACACTTCTTTTAGAGTTTTTAGATTTTCTTTCTTTTACACTTCTTTTAGAAATAAAAAAAAAACTTTTTGAAATAAGAGACAAAGTTTTGATCTATTTTTAAGAAAATTAAGATGTATCTTAGAAAATAAGAAAGCCTTAATTATGACATCTTAAACCTAGTTGAAATAATAGATCTTGTTTAAAATTATAGGCTAAGTAAGTAAAATTGGGGAGATATTTTTATCTTGAATTTTTTGCCTTAGATAAGTATTCACTTCACACTTACACATTTTTGGGATGGAAACAAAGACCTAAAATGCCATAAAATAATAAAAAAAAGAATAAAATACCACTTATTAAGCTGGATAATTATGCCTCAAGAAGCATGGTTATTCACGCCTAACGGTGAAAAACATCACTCATTAAGCTGGAGAATTATGCCTCAAGAAGCATAATTATTCACGCCTAACGGTGATCAAAAATAAATAATCCCCTTTAGTTTTGTGGCCTTTTTTACTCGAGTCCTTAAACCCAAGGGATGTTTTCTCATCTGGTGCCCTAGGACCATCTGGTTTGGGAGTCATCGGTTATAGGCTCGCTACATGGGTGAACTAGAAAGCCTAAGAAAACTAAGGGAAGAAAAAGAAAAAAATAATAATAATAATATAAATAAATGGCTTGATGGTTAGAGTTGAAATCCCAAAAATCTTCACTGTCACGGTGTGCATACTATCTAGGTTTTATGAAAGATAAAGTATTCAATCCAATTTTGAATTCTTACCTTAATTGAAAGCAAGATCCTGCATGGAGACTAAGTTTAAGGAAGAATGATTATAGGTGGACTTATGATCTTAGATCACTTATAATTTTGCAAAAATAGTTCGAAAACATGTCTCTCTTTCAAAATGCGTTTTCAAAACACTAACATTGTCTTCTTTCTTTATGGATTTTGTGGGTGCAATCCGCTGAAAACCCTCAGGAGACAACACTCCTCCTCTAGGGTAACCTAGAGGTTTAACGGCTTGTTGCACATGCTCAGTGCAATCGCGTCACCTGTGAAAGTGATGTAATAAAACTGGTAGTATAGTTTTTCTTTTCTTTGTTTTGCTCGAGACGAGCAAAAGAATAAGTGTGGGGGTGTGATTGTAACACAATATTGCATATTTTACCACATAATCCCCATGCATATTGCAAATAAATATATGATTTTTACTTATCTTCTCTATATTTTTACAGGTCCACAACTGAAATGAGAGAAAGCCCAATAATCACTTTAATTAGCAATAATTAAAGAGATTAATTCCAAGCCCAAGATAAAGCCCAAATTTGAATCCAGGATCCAGAGAATTCTACGTAACAACTCAAGATTCTAGAAGGCCACGTGGATAACAACCTCGTAACCAACCTGTACCAGAAAGTTGTTACCCAACAGATTCAGTTGAGCCGCAAAATCCGGGATTTTCCCGCCAAATTGCGGCAAAGATAAGGTTGTTGGATCTCGGATTTTGCGCCAACAACCTGGATCTCGAAGCTTCTCTCTGAGCCCTATAAATACTGCACCTGGACCTACGAACAGAGAATGGAGAAGAGGGAGAAATTAGTAGATGCTTGTAATTTTTGTAGGATTGTTCTTTAGGTTTTAGTTCTTTAGATCCTCTTCTTCTTCCCTAGAAATTTATGCAAGAGAGAGTTGTAAGAGAGAGAGAGAGCTTGTGTACACCAAGGAGTGACAACTTATGAAGCAAGGATTGATCCATTCTCTTCTTCTCTACTTGAGCATGTTCTAGTTTAATTGCTTTCTTTTAATTCAAGCTTTACTTTCTTGCAATTTCATTCTATGCTTTGCTTTTATTTTGTAATGGCTTGTAGCTAACTTTTCTACATGTACTAGCTAACCACTAACCTTGCTAACTACTAACTCATGGGTGATTGCTTTATTTCATCTTGCAAGTTGGATGGTCTTCTCTTCTCCGATGGGTTAAACCCCCCGTCATCCAAGTGGGAAAGTAATTAGATCAACACGCAAGACAAATCCATGCCGATGAATCAACATGAGGCACGCATTCACTATCACGGAGTTTAGTAAGTTTTAGCAAGGTAGTAAGGTTAGCTAGTCATGGTTTTCTTCCATTCAAGTTTTCTAAAGTTTTCTTTTCTTTTTAGTTGTTAGTACCAAATCCAATCTTGATTTTGATTTCTTTTACATTTTCCATCATGAACATATCCATCCATTCTTTTATTTCTTTTTCATGATTGTTTTATTCTTTTAAGCAAAGAAGAATTCTCGTTTTACGTCTTCACTACCAATCGTAAAGCTTCCATCGCGAGCTCTCCCTGAGGATCGACTCGGTATAGCCCATGCTATAACGGAGATAGGAAAGGGTACATTGAATACATTTTGAATACATTTGTGGAGTGATCAAAGCATTTGAGGTTGTTTCTAAACCTTATCTCTTTTTATTGAATATATTTTGTGTGCAAATTATACTCCACAATACAACACCTTTCCACCACGGTATCTTCAAGGCGTAACTTCTTAATCCCTAACCTTAGACACCGATTTCACAAGAGTAAGATTCAAAATAAGTTCCACCTTCGGTCAATCTCTTAATGAGTCCGAGATGTCCTTAAGGGCTAACGTTTATCAATTTTTATTAGGGCTTTGGTTGTGTGAGTGGAGAGGTGATTTTTAGGCTAAGGAAGGGTGATGAAATCCCTACCTTATCTTGTATTGGGTTATGCCCTTAAATCCAATTTGTGCAAGTGTGCAAGACAAGAATATAACACAAAGCGAGCAAATCACCTACGTATTTGTCCTATCCTATATGCAATGCCATATGTACACCTCAATCCAGATCACAACAACAGAACAAAATATAGTATATTGGAATTGAATTGACACGTGCCTAAATGCAAATGTCTAAACCGTATTAAAAGCGTCCAAATACCGTGTTTTAGTTCTTTAATTATTGCAGTGTGAAGGTAATCAAAATAGGTAATTAGCAGAAAAATACAACAATATATGCAACTTGCAAAGTCCCTGCAAAAGATAAAGTTCAAATGCCACACAAATGCTGCGTTTGCGTGGCTTTTCTTAGGTTTTCGCGGCACAATTTAAGAAGCAGCGTCCCTTGTTTCTAGAGCAGGGATTTGCAAGCAAGACTACACTTCTGCAATGCTAATTTTTTGCAAAGATTGACCTGCACATCAAAACAGAGAAGAAAATGTTAACAAAAACGTGACATCAAAACCATTCCCATCCCCGGCAACGGCGCCAAAAATTTGATCGAAGTGGAACCGGCACTTGAAAATGTGTGTTTTATGAAATCACTGTAAAAGCATGTGTGCTAATGTTCCCTCGATACTTTCGTTATAGCATTGGCTCAACGGGTCGAATCCACAGGGACGGGAGGCGATAGAAGCATTAACAGTTCTTATTCACGTTGGTTGTTAACAAGTCTTCTTTGTTAAAAGAATGAAAAAGAAAATAAAAGAAAAAAACTCAGAAGTGATAGGTGAGAAGAGGCGATGAAAATGGCGATGTGAAAACAAAATAGAAATGGTTTTTGAAAACAAGAAGAAAATGAAACAAAGGTGAACTAAGAGGATGGTAAAAAAACGATAGAAAAAATGATAAAAGATTTTGGATTTGGTTTTTAAAATAAGGTAAAAGAAAACTCATGGCTACTAACTACTAATTGCTCCACTAACCATGCTAACCTTTTAGTGATAGTTGCCTCACATGGATCCTTGGCCATTACTAATCCTTGGCTTCAAGAGACAATATAAAGCATGGCACATAAGATTATTCATCAAGATTTAAACCACATATCCATACAACACAATAAGTTGCAAGCTACTATTAGATTATCAAAACTGATTAGAGGTGAGCATGAAATAAGGAAGACATTGCAAGTTAGCAAGTTAGTGGGTTAGATGTTAGAAGTGTTAGAATGTTAGAATCCATCATCATGAGCCATCAATGGCTCTTGCAAGAGCAAGGCCTTGTAGAGGCTATTAGATTCATGTGGATTATCAAGTAAGTGGTTAGATGGTTAGTGGTTAATAGTTAGATTGTCATGAGAAGAATAATTAGCTAAGCATCATATAGAAGATGGAGAAGATTACAATGAAGAAGAAAGGAGACACCTTTACATAGATTATCACCATCTATTACATCAATCTCTCTCTTCTCTCTCTAAATCTCTCTGCCCTAATACACGAATCTAAAAGAAAATAAAAATACAAAAGAAAGAAGAATACCTACACTACACTACACTAAAAGAGAGAAAATCTAGCCTAATTCCCAATCTACTTGCGTTTCGGGTCTCTGCAGGGTTATTTATAGGCAAATGAAGGATCTGGAAGACGAGACGAGGCCACGCAGAGAAAATTGACGCGTGGGCCCACCACTTTGCCGCGAAAATGCAGCTATGGCCGCGTTTCTGCGACAATACCGGGGACCTAGGTCCCTGGTTTTGGTGCGGGAGTTTGTGTCACTTCTAAGACCTTCTTGATGTACTTGGATCCGGGTATTTTCGCCCGGATATTCGTCTGACGTGCGCAAGGGTCTAGGTTCAATGTATCTTCTAGAAGTTCCTTACTTGGCCTCCAAGAAATGTGGATTTAATTACCCGAAATTGGGTTTACTTAAGCTCTTATTACCCTTTTGCCCTCCTTGTCTTGATTATCTGTAAGAGAGACCAAAACACGGTTTAGACCGACATTTTATTCATAAATTAGTAGGAAAATTGATAAAATAATGCAGAATTGTAGACTAATCACTGCAGGACTTTATCATTTTGGGCTTTAAGCTGCTCAAGCCGAGCGATCTCCTCAAGACGCACCGGTTCAGCCTTGGATAGGAGAAGATTGGCCCTCTTGATTATCACTTTGGCCTTCTCAATCTTATCCTCAACATCAAGAAGAGCGCTATTGGAAGCGTCAATGGCATCTCCGATTTTACTTTCCTTGTTTTCAAGGATTTCAAATCTGAAGATACCGCCTTGGCTGCTTCCTATGCTACAAAGTGAGCCTCTCGCATTTGAGCGACGAGGCGTTCAAGCACTTCATCAACTAAAGAATTCAAGTCTGTACTGCTGAGGTGGCGCCACTCACTCACGTCTTTCTCAAACTTCTCACTAGAAGCTCTAATGCAGCAGCTTGGTCATCCCCTCCGAAGTCTCGAATGCTCTCATTATTTTTAGAGAGGACCACCTTTAGAGATGAAAATGAGGTGGTCGAGCCCTTCAAGATCAAAGCAATAGATCGCTTTAGGCTCTTGTAGAAGCTGTCAACCATCTCAGCCACAAATTCTTTCTCTGCTTCAATTACTCCCGGTTAGCGAGTAGTCCCAGAAGACAAAGCTTCCACCGGTTTCAATGTCATAATGGTGGAGGAAATGATAGAAGTACTGTCTAGAGAAAGATGAGGAATCACCGGTGATCGGGGAGGAGTCTTCGTTGAAACTAGTACACCAGCCATGATAGAAGTAGGGCTGGTAACTATTTCAAGAATAACTGGCTTGACGATCAGCGTCAGAGATGTAGGGCTGGTGATTATCCTTAGCCCAGTAATTGCTAAGACTAGCGGCGTTAGAGAAACCACCGTCATCTCACCAACCGGCTCAGCAGGGAGTATGATTGGTTCCGTAGCCATCACTTCCTCGGCCACCTTAGAGTCACCGGCAGGCTCAGGCTGGTAAAAAGGCAGGTTGTGATACAAGACGTCCAACTCTGCAATATCCACAGCAGCTGAAGTACTTGTCTCTTCCCTGAATTCCTCGGGAAGACTCACTGGTTCCCTCGAAGTCGATGCACCTAAGGCGGAACACCTGCAAAAGTACTTTATTAAAACAAGGTATAATAATATCAAGAAAAGATTACTTACAAATGTTAAGGCACTACCAAGAGGTGATGAGATCATAAGAGACACCGCCTCAGCAACAGTCTCCCCCGGGACTCCTTCAATGGCAATTCTAGCTCCAGCGGCTCCATAGAAGAAACCTTGGCAGTAGCGGGAGAAGCTCCAAAAGCGACCTCAGGAAGGATTTCATCTGTCCTGATGGCTTCCATAACCAGAATGTCCAGCTCGTCTTCGCTCGCCGAGGACTCTGTAACCCATCTTCTGGAGCTTGCAGCCATTGGGTTCTCTTTCGAGGCACCAACACCAGAGGGATCGACATCAGGCACGCCACCCTCGGAATCTGTTGACTGAGATTTCCTGCACACAAAAAATTAGAATATTAGATTAAGAATAGATGTGCAAGGTTCTCAGTTCTAATCCGCGGTAGCAGGGCTATGCGGGTCGTGATCCTCAAGGAGGGACTGCGATGGAAGCGTTGAGCAAGTTTCTCTAAAAATTTATCTTTTTTAGTTATTTTGTTAGTCACGATGGTATTTACAATGAGTTGTGGAAAAGACTATTGGAGAGAGATGGATTTAATCTATAAAAAAAAGAAAAGAAAAGAAAAAGAAAGAACACTTATCTCTTTAGTCCGCTTGCCGTTTGAACCGTTGCGATGATTTCCTTTTCTTGGAAGGCGTACAAGCACGGCTTATGGGATCGTCCGCCTTCTTAATCTACTCTACGAAATTAAAAACAAGCTATGAAGACCTGTTCATCGCCATGGGCCGTCAAGGTTCCTTCTTCGGTTAGGTATTCTCGAAGCAATCAGATCTCACGGTTTGCAAGTCATCGGAGAAAGAAACAATCACATAAAATAAAAATAGAAGAACAGAGATTAAACAAAACTAAAGAAACAATAACACAAGAATAAAATAAAAAGAACAAAACGAACCTCGAGTTGATTTATTTAACAATGGTGGAAAAGCAAAACTTACACTGATTGTCACCCTCAGTACAAGTAGATCTCCTTCCTCCATGAGAACATCCTCTCCTCTCGGTTTACAAAAAGAAAATAAAAAATATACAAAGGTGGAAAGAAAACCTAAAAACCCTAACTTTGGCCCTTTGCTGGACGCTGCACGCTCTGTACGTTGCACTGCAGGAGATATTTATAGGTGCAGAAGGCCAAGGAGTCCTGGATGAACTTGCCCACGAAATCTGGGATTCTAACTCATCCAGAATGCCGCGCTTTTGCCGAGCATCCGCGGCACTTTGTGGCTTCTGGCCGCGCGCTTTGGCGCGTGGCCTCTCCTGGTCCGTCCATCTGGGCGCCTGCTTCTGGAAGTTCGATCCTGGCTCTAAATATTGGGATATGGATATAACTTGGAAATCAAGTTATCTAGACTTTGTATTCTCCCAATCTCTTTTAAACGAATTTCCTTCTCATCTTTGGCTTTTATGCACATCCTGCAAGAGTTTAGGGTTGGGTAGAATTCTATCCTTCCCTCATCTTCAATAATTGCAACTTTAGCCCTTGCATAATTGCACTTTGACAATCTGATATTTGCACTTTGACTCTTGGGCTTCACATATGGGCTTGGATCTGGGCTTTTGGGCTCTTTAAGCTTTATTTATTGTTAAAATAATAATTCGAGGCCTGCACACAATAAATTACAAATTATTAATAAATATGCAGAATTAAATGAATAAATATGAAAATGTGATGGTAAATATGATGATAAACATGCACTTTTCACTACCAATCACACCCCCACACTTATCTTTTTGCTCGTCCTCGAGTAAAAACAAAGAAAAAGAAAAAGAAATGAAAAGTTAATCTAACCTAACTCACTTTCGTAGGAATCACGGTTGCACTTAGCATGTGCAACAAGCCGTTAAACCCCTAGGTTACCCTAGAGGACGAGTGTTGTCTCGTGAGGGTTTTCAGCGGATTGCACCCACAAAATCCATAAAAAGGAAAATATTTGAATTATTATTGAAGAGACTAAGTAGTCTATAAGTTTTAGGATCCTCATTTTTATTCATTCTTTAAACTTAGTCTTAATAAAGTTAATTGTTTTCCATTTTAGGTAAGAATTAAAATTGAATTTCTAATATAGACTTTTTCGTTACCAAAAATCATATGCATCCTTATGTTTTTACTAGGAATTTCTTAACTTGGACTCTCATGCCTCTTTATATATATATTTTTTTTCTTTTTATTTTTATTTTTTTTTAATATGTATAACGCATCTAATTTTCTTTCGTGTAAGCATCAAGGCTTCTTGAGGCCCTCATACCTAACTAATTGATTATTAGATGTGTTAATACATATATTATATTTCTTAGTCTTCTTAGGCTTTCTAATCCACCCATGTAACGAACTTAAAGTCGATGACTCCCAAACCGGTCGGCTTTAGGGCACCAGGTGAGAAAACACCCCGCGGACTCAAATTCGAGTGAACTAGGCCCCAAAACTAAGGACTTTATTTTATTTACTCACCTTTAGGCATGAATACTTATGCTTCTTGAGGCACATGTATCAGCTTAATTGGTGATTTTTTTTCTTTTTTCTTTTTCTTTCTTTTTTTTTATGAGGCACAAGGTCTTTGTCTTAGAATCCTAGATATGCATTTGGTATGCACATTTCATTAAGGTAAAAATCAAGACTAATTATTTATTCAACTTCTCCTCCTATACCTAAAATTTAAACAATTTATTTATTTTGACCAAGTTTTTAGAAATCCTAATCATGATTTTCCTAATCCTTAAAACTAACTTAGATTTCTTTCAAAAAAATAAGTCAAAATACTGTCCTTTTTATAACATTTTTTTTTAAAATTTTTTTTTTTCAGAGATTTTTTTTTTTTTTAGCAATTTTTTTTTGTTAGTTTCTACCTATGTTAGTATGTTAGTAAAGCCCACCCCCACACTTATCTCATGCATTGTCCTCAATGTATGAAATGAATGCATATATGCATGAAAAAGAACAAGGGAAGGCGGAAAATTACCTTAGGGGGTGGTTCCGGTGGTGGTCTAATTGGTTCACGAAATGCGGCCCACACAAGATAACGTGGTAGTTCACGGGACCTACCTTTATTGACCTCTTTTTTATTTACATATTTACAGTCCCCAGAATGAATAGGATCATGGAAGATCCTCTCGTGAAACTTACTCCCTTTACATGACCAGTCCTGGAAAATCATCACAGAGTCATGGTCTATACCTATGTCCAACAAAAGAATGTGACTTGGTAAAATGGTTGACTTGGACTTAAGAATGATAGGTTCAGGATCTAATACCGACTCAGGAAAGAAACTCAAATCAAGTAAAGGTTCAGGAGTCGGGCTAGGATCAAGAAGTGGGTCCAAGTCAAGAAATTGAAACTCAAGTCTACAATCATTTTCCCACAATGGAATGTGACTCAATGTTGGTGATTCAAGTTCAGGAATGATAGGTGTGGGAATCAAAACTGACTTTAAAATATTACCTAAGTCGGGTAACAAAACAGGAGTCAATAATGATTCGGGAATTTGAACTTGATCATAGATTTGGGAATCTAGGTCACATATCTCATTAGTTTCAATCTCATAAAAATGGGAACTTGCCAATTTTTCCATGGGACTTTCAAAATTGCACAATTGGTCAAGTTCAATATGATCATCAAAAATGGGTGATTCAATTTCATGATCTATGGGTATGGGAATAAATGTTGGCTCAGAAAATTGGTCCAAATTGGGTAAGGATACTGGAGTCAACATAGATTCGAAGATGGAAACTGAATCGCAAAGTTGGGGATCGGGTTCACATTCATAATCTAATTCAATCTCATTGAAATTAAAACTAGCCAATTTGTCCAAGGATTGGGATTGAGCAAGTTCATATTGATGTGATGAAATTGAATTTTGATCAAGGTCTTCTAAACAGAATGATTCTTGGTTCCTATCAAGATGCTCAAGAATGTTTGAAAGTCTAGAAATTTGATCATTCATCGTATCTTGCAACCGATCCACTTTTTCTTCTAACCCATCGAATAGATCAATGGAGGACTGAAACCTTGGTGATGTGGGAAAAGACGTATATGAAGATAATGGTTGAACAGGTGGTTGACCATATGGCTCAGGGGTGTTGAATTCCCATTGAATCTGTGAAGAGTAGTGATGATTATTCCAATCTTGTTCATAGTATTGGGACTGGGGCATGTAATGATTCGGATAAGACCAATCTGGCACACTAGGTTGGTTAGAGTTATGATATGCCGGGTTGGTAATATCCGAAAAAGAGGTTAGTGTATAATATGGATCCTCATTAAAATTGAAAAAATTATTGTTATAGGCCATATCACACAAAGCAAATAAAAGAAAAAAAAACAAACAAAAAAGAAAAATTTCTAACCTAAGTTAGGGTAGACCTAGACCTAGACGACTCCTAACTGGTTAGACTGTCCACGGGAGGTAGGGTGTAGACTTTGACCACAAGTTAATCAGCCAGGTCGGGGCAAGAGTGGTGGGAGGTTTTCCGTCAAAGACGTTCCTTAATTAAATAACCACCACACTTCGGGCTTTCGGCCCTCAATCCCCTTCCTAGACACTGATTTGGCAGGAGTCAACTTCCAACACCGTTCCCCCTTAGGATAATCTCCTAATTGAGTCCGAGTGTCCCTAGGGCCAACGTCTACTAATTTTTAAGTTAGGCTTGGGTTAGTGAGTGCTCGGGATATGATTTTTGGGCTAAGGAAGGGTGATGAAATCCCAACCTTATCTTGTTAATGGGTTATGCCCTTAAGATTGAATTAGTGCAAGTGTACAAGATAAATAGATAAGAATCACTCAAAGCGGAAAATCAACCAAGAGATGAGTCCTATTCTACATGCAATGCGTACGTACCTTGCTCCTCCAGCACTCTCAACAGTAAATAAAAATAATTGAACAGACACGTGCCTAATATGCAAACGTCTAATCAAATTTATTTTAACAACCAATAATTTACTGTTGAATTATTAGCAATTTACAGGTATATCACAGAACAAATCAGAACAGAGCAGAAAGCAGAATTTTTAACTTGAAGCACCCTGCAAAAAATTGGATCAGTAATTCACCACTGTTGCCGCGTTTCCGCGGCTCTGGCCGCGGATCCGCGGCAAAACAGTGGGTTCTGGTGCTCTGCCTTCGAGGGCAGAGGCACAGAATAGCAATATGTCCACTGCTGCTGCTATGTTTCTGTTTCCTGTTCTCCAAACCTGCAAACAGAAAAGAATAAAGAATTAGTTAAAAATTAAATTTTTGTTTTAGAGATAAACTTACCGTCCCTCCCCGGCAACGGCGCCAATTTGTTGACTGAGATTTCCTGCACACAAAAAATTAGAATATTAGATTAAGAATAGATGTGCAAGGTTCTCAGTTCTAATCCGCGGTAGCAGGGCTATGCGGGTCGTGATCCTCAAGGAGGGACTGCGATGGAAGCGTTGAGCAAGTTTCTCTAAAAATTTATCTTTTTTAGTTATTTTGTTAGTCACGATGGTATTTACAATGAGTTGTGGAAAAGACTATTGGAGAGAGATGGATTTAATCTATAAAAAAAAGAAAAGAAAAGAAAAAGAAAGAACACTTATCTCTTTAGTCCGCTTGCCGTTTGAACCGTTGCGATGATTTCCCTTTTCTTGGAAGGCGTACAAGCACGGCTTATGGGATCGTCCGCCTTCTAATCTACTCTACGAAATTAAAAACAAGCTATGAAGACCTGTTCATCGCCATGGGCCGTCAAGGTTCCTTCTTCGGTTAGGTATTCTCGAAGCAATCAGATCTCACGGTTTGCAAGTCATCGGAGAAAGAAACAATCACATAAAATAAAAATAGAAGAACAGAGATTAAACAAAACTAAAGAAACAATAACACAAGAATAAAAATAAAAAGAACAAAACGAACCTCGAGTTGATTTATTTAACAATGGTGGAAAAGCAAAACTTACACTGATTGTCACCCTCAGTACAAGTAGATCTCCTTCCTCCATGAGAACATCCTCTCCTCTCGGTTTACAAAAAGAAAATAAAAAATATACAAAGGTGGAAAGAAAACCTAAAAACCCTAACTTTGGCCCTTTGCTGGACGCTGCACGCTCTGTACGTTGCACTGCAGGAGATATTTATAGGTGCAGAAGGCCAAGGAGTCCTGGATGAACTTGCCCACGAAATCTGGGATTCTAACTCATCCAGAATGCCGCGCTTTTGCCGAGCATCCGCGGCACTTTTGTGGCTTCTGGCCGCGCGCTTTGGCGCGTGGCCTCTCCTGGTCCGTCCATCTGGGCGCCTGCTTCTGAAAGTTCGATCCTGGCTCTAAATATTGGGATATGGATATAACTTGGAAATCAAGTTATCTAGACTTTGTATTCTCCCAATCTCTTTTAAACGAATTTCCTTCTCATCTTTGGCTTTTATGCACATCCTGCAAGAGTTTAGGGTTGGGTAGAATCTATCCTTCCCTCATCTTCAATAATTGCAACTTTAGCCCTTGCATAATTGCACTTTGACAATCTGATATTTGCACTTTGACTCTTGGGCTTCACATATGGGCTTGGATCTGGGCTTTTGGGCTCTTTAAGCTTTATTTATTGTTAAAATAATAATTCGAGGCATGCACACAATAAATTACAAATTATTAATAAATGTGCAGAATTAAATGAATAAATATGAAAATGTGATGGTAAATATGATGATAAAAATGCACTTTTCACTACCAATCAGAATCCTCAAAAATGACGAAGTAGCTGGCCTCGTCGCCCTCCCGGTATGTGAAAAGGTTTTCATAATAATCCCCCTATTCTCCCGCGACTTCGGTTCCTGAATCACAAGTTAAACAAGTTAACTGCATGAGAGAAGAGGAAATAAAAAAAAGACATATATATACATATGTATATGTATACATACGTGTTGCAAAAATGGAACTGGTCTTAACCAAGCCAGGAACAGCTTTGTCAATTGCTTGTTTCTGCGCCAATAGATTGATAGCTAACGGGGCAGGAGGAGGGACAACAATAACCGATTCACTCTCTGCAATAACAGTAGGAGTGCGATGACGAGGCTTCTTCACCACCCTCTAGGTTCACCCTTACACTTCCGCTTGAAGTGAACATCAGGATCTTTCTCTTCTTTCTCCTTGACTTCCACCTCCTCCATAGAGGTCGTGCCTACCCTGCCCGGGGCATCTGTTGAAACCTTAGCACCTGCAATATTTTCAAAGTGTGGGCTTTTAGTGTCCGAAGCTTCACTATCGATGGTGGCGATAAACTCCAGAATGCCTGACACCCGGACTCTTTTGCCCTCTTCCTTCATAGTGACTTTCTGCTTCAGCCACTTGGCGATCCACTTCAAGCCAAAGAGTTAATAGAAAATTCAGTTTGCGCGGAGCTCAAAATTCTGTACCATTGGCAGAACCCTAAAGTCATCAATAGGTTCAGGGTCCTCAACGGCATACCAAGCGTGCCTCGGTACAACCAGCAATGAAGTACTGCCAAACGCGAGCACCATAATCAGGCTCCCCATGAAGGCCAGGTTAGTGTTCGGAGTGCCAACTTAGAGTTTGTCATATCCGAACTAACAAGTAAATCGACTGGGGACGTATGGCTTCAAATAGCAGGTATCTCCGCTCTTGTATACCAAGTGAGAAGGTTGGATGCTAACCAATCATTCGAAAACTCCCCGGCTCAACGATGTCTTTCCGTCCCTGACATCCTTGAATTCCTTACTATATCCTGCATCGCGGATGTAAGGAAAACACTGGAAGAGACTATATGCATCGTACCGGCACAATAGCTTGTCGATCGCGGCCACGTAGATCTGTGACCATGAAGATCCTTCAAACCGGTGAAGGTGCGCCACCTGAACACCCTCGGAGCCTCTTGCCCAGCTTGAATAATAGCTGGACAATGAAGAACGAACCATGCCATCAAGTAAATATACGGCAATCCGATCCTGGGGTTCGGTCTGTCACGGGGTAAGATCGTCCCTTTCCCCCTCTTCATTGTTGGTGATCTGTAGAAAGCCTCCGTCAATGCACGAAGACCCCTTTGAATACAGCACACCATTGCTGAAAGAAGTCCTAGAGAACGATCGTGCACCAGACGAACGGTAGGCAATAGGACAGAGGGGAGGACAACATCGCTAGAGGGAGATGGCACCACACATCTCTTTAGCCAGACTGATAAAACCCAGCCATAAGCACTTTTCGGAACATTGATTGGCGGGCCTGAAATAGAAGCTCCTAAGAATGTCGCCCTTCTCATAGATGCCATCGTCTTCCGCCAGAATAATGTCTCCTTGGGCATGCTCCTCAATCCTTCGAAAGATATCCTCGTCCGCAACCCCGCAGTGAGCCTCTTCAGGGGCATTCTCCAGGTTGGGGAACAAATAATTCTCCCAACTCTTCGAGTTGATCGAGGCTCTCTTATGATTGCCACGCATACTTGAGCAGATGTAGAAGTGGCACATCAGCTCTTGATAGGTCTCGAATAGAGCGGGCTCTTACTTCTTCAAAAGCGCCAATTTCGCCTCACATGGGAAGTATTCTTCATAAGGGGAAATTCCATTGGCAAAGCAGAGACTTCCCACATCTCATGCAAAGCCATGCCCAATCGCCTACAGGGGTGAAGAAAGTCCCTGTAGCCGGGCAGTACAATTCGAAGATGGCGTAAAAGTTTGCTATACTCATCTGGATACCATAACAGGTAGCTCTTACAGCCTCACGGAGTCCCAGCCTCTCTAAATCCTCCTCAAAATGGGCCAAGACATACAGGGTCAAGTCTCTCCTCCAAGACTTGGGAGGATGATCCAACGGGGTCCTAAAGTCAGTTGCCTGATAGTTGCCGTTGACTCTAAAGAACTGATTTCCAAAACTCTGAGCCATAGCTGGATTTTTTCCCACCGGGATGTCTTGGAGGACATTACCGGGGTGAAGACCCAGTATGCATCGAGGGGGACCTGCCCTTGTATAGCCAGGAGAAGCAGCTATCAAAATACCTACGTGGACTGAGTCGGTGGTCTGGGTCACCTGCCATTTCATCTTTCGAGGCCTCGTTATGCATTGAAGAAGGATAGTGAAAAATGACGCTTACTGGACGGGACGTAGTACTTCTCACCATTCAAATTAAAGACCCACTGCCCTTCCCCAGTCAGCAGTTGATGATCTGTGTCAGACGCTGCGACTCCAAACATGAAGCCGGGTTTCTGATAAATCTTCTGGTCGCAGTCCTCTAGAGAAGCAGTAGTCAGGATACTCCTCATTGTACACTGATCTCCGGTTTGGATTAGGGCATCGCGGCCAGGAGTACTCCGTTCACTAAATAACGAAACTTGTCCCTGCAATTGTAGACTTATATTTTCATCCAGTCCCCTGGCCGACCTGAAGAGGCTATTCAAGGGTCCAGAAGTATAATGCACTGCAAAACAAAAAGGAGAAAATATATTAGCCCGGGAGTTAAAAAAGAACGAGTAAAAGGAACGGAAAAGCAAAAAAAAAATGCTAAGGCATAGCTTTGTTTCCAAAGCGAAGCTAGCCTAGCCTAACAATAGATCCGCACTAAAGCTTAACTTCGCACTGAAGTTCAACTTCACACTTGTTTGATGGGGAAAAAATTGAAGACGGAGTAAATTCTTTATTGACTGTAAAAAAGTTACAACAATCTCAAAACTTCTGATCACAAGAGAGAGAAGATATTCAAGCTCAAATCTTCTTTTATTTAATGTTGGGTTCTTGATGTGGCAGTGGAAAGTGAATCTTGTTTTTCGTTGACCGGGTGAACGTCACGATCTTCTGGGAATCTTCTCTTCAGACTATGGACAGAGTAACACAGCTCCTGTCTAATGAAATCTCAAAGGGATTTGAGGCAAGAACAAACTTATACTCAGCAAGTTGTTAGAAGAGTTGAACTCTTAAGTATTTCTCAGTTAGAGTTTCTAATTCTTCCAAGACTTGCGACCATGAAGCCTTTCTTTAACCAGTAGCAAACTAAGCTATTTATAGGGGTTTTAGGGTAAAACTGTCTCCTAAAAACACTCCATAATAGGGGTTAAATCCCTCATTACGTGAGCAGTAATTGATCCAGTGATGAGGGCAGTTATAACAGAGACACAGGGTTCCTCTATAGTTGAACTCGCGTTTAGTCGTTGAGGTAACGCTTTGAGCTTCGCATTTGGTTGAAATGTGAGCTCCAAGTTCTGCGTTAAGCTTTATGTGAGATGTAGGCTTTGTGCTCTGCGTCTTCGTCATTGCAGTGAAGTAGAGACGCAGGTTTCACCCCTCGCATCTTGATACTGCAGTGATGCTGAGACGCGACTTTTGAGCTCTGTGTCTTGGTACTGCAGTGATGCTGAGACGCGACTTTCAAACTCTGCGTCTCGGTCATTGCAGTGAAGCGGAGACACAGGTTTCAATCCTCGCATCTTAGTGCTGCATCAGTGGCTATGATTAGCCTTACGTCTGGAGTTTGGACTCTATTTTCTAATGACTTGTTCTCAGTGATTTTTAGACAGTTTACAGAACCCCCTCCAAAGTCTTCGATATTCAGCGGGTTGACTGGGACGGATTTCGGAATACTTTGGACTTTGGCTGAATTCATACTTCTCATGATTAGACTGACAATCATTTAAGATACTCTGAGCTTGATCCTATCTGGAATGTTGGTCTTCGTGAGTGTACTGTAAAACTTTTTGAAGCTTGCCGAAATGATCGTGGTTAGTGTATAGATACGCAGTCCAGACCTTCTTGGTGCTCTGAGCTGGTTGTTAGTGTACTGTTGAACCGGGGGCAAACAGTCGTCTGCTTATACCAGTGTACTATTGAACTGATTACAGAAGCAAAGACAGAATGCGAGTCTTGTAGACGCAGAGGACATGTGGCCTCAGAAACGCAGACCTCATTTGAAGTGGAGACGCATCTCTTACTTTGCTGAAGAAAACACGATCTTTGAAGGGATGCGGTCTTTGAAGTGGAGGGCTCTCACTCTGTTGGATAGACGCGGCTCTCACTTTGCTAAAGAGACGCGACCCTTAAAGGGAAGCGGCTTTGTTAAACACGAGACCCGCATTCTGGACGTGCCACGTGTTTGGCGGAGTTGAGGGAACGCCTTTCCCTTAACACGCGAAATTCGCGTTCGTTCAAGATGCGCGCCACGCGTCGGGCGAAGATTGGATCTTGAGACATGCGCCACGTATATCTGCAGATTCTGTGTCTATAAAAAGATAACAGCTGTTGACACTTAAAAAAGACAAGATTCTCATTGGTCCGAACGATGTCTAAACTTGTTGACATTTACAAAAGACAAGTGACAGACAAGCTGAAGACCAGTTTCCACCCACCTCTAAGGGACAAGAAAGCAGCTCGGACCCCACTGATCCAGCAAGCAGAACAGTGAACCCGGATTGTTTCTAAACAGACCTCAGCAGGTCTAAAATGCTAGCATTTAGCATTACATTAGCCCAAAGAGATAGCCTCGTTTGAGAGGCTAACATCATCCAGAGCATCGCCAGGAAGCTAACTGACAGCTTCGCCGAAAAGCCTCTTTTCGGACTTCGCCAGGAATTGCCTCTAGCTCCGCTATGAGCTTCAAAGCGGGCAGCTCCGCCATCAGCCTGCTATGGTCAACCTTTGACCAATCAAATCTCCTGATAAGATCGGATTCAATCTAATCAAATCCAATCAGGATTCAAATATGGCAGGTGATTGCCACAATCTCTTGACTCTCTTGAAACGAGTAAGTGGATCAAGGAGAATCAATCAACGATATGGAAAGGATCATAACACATCGGAAAGATCAACCGACTTGCCATTTTCTAGCTCCGCGGAAGCTATTATAGCCTCGCAGCAAGGCTACTTTCCAGATTCAAACAGATTCGGTTCAATCTGTTTCTATATCTTCAAAGGGGACGATTATACCCTTACTTTCCCCATAAATAGCCCATCAGGGGCACAAGGGAGGGGGAGGGCATCGCATCAGATCGAGGAGGATCATCAATTGATCATCGGCGAGATTGGCGTCTTCTCAAAGATCGGACTTCTTCATCAACGCACCGTGCAATCTCTAATTCAGAGACCTTTCAAGAGAAATATTTCTCTTCTCAGGGTGGCGATACCCTAACAACCTCTTTTCCTCAAGGAATCTCTGGAACCAGGCGAGAAGGAATTCCTCACAGAAGTGGTTTTGAGAAGCAGCAAGAGGGTTCTACCAATCCTCTATTCTCTGATTCCCCGAACCAGGCGAGAAGGGAATCTCATCGCTCGCATCGTCAAAGGGACAAAGTGGTGGTCGCGCGCTGACCAGACTCCTATCGGCACATTTTCCCAGAATCTCTGAGGAGATCTACTTGTAATCTTTTTAAGAATACTTGTAATTTAGCTCCTCAAACTTTTTATTTGTAAGTTTTCCCCTTTGCAAACATAATGGAAAACAAGACGGCGACTCCGCTGGGGAACGTATTCTCCTCTGCTGAGAATCAAGTGTCGCAATGCGACGAACAGACCTTCGGGTCTATCTCTGAATTCAGAAAAGCCGGTGCAGCCAGATCTTCTCTGGCTAAATCTTCAAGCAAAGTCTCTGCGGAGACGGAAAAGGTTCTCTGCAAACCTGCCGCAGTTCTCTGGCGCAACAAGGAAACATGCCGCGGCCCAGATCCTGCACTTTTGAGAACCTTGTTATCCAGATCGATCAAAGAAGATTTAAAGAAGTCCTCTCTGGGGGTGGCCTAATGCTTCGAGCACGGAAGCACGGGAAGGTCTTCATGACCAAGGTTTCAAATCAGAAACCAGAGGCAGAATTTTGCCAACACCCCACAGCCCCGCTTGTGGCTATTCAGGTTCCTTGCGAACCTATGCATCCTCTGCCAAAACGGATATGGAGGCCTAAACAGAGGTCCTCTGCTGAAGCTTCAGGCGTAGCCACGCCAAATCCGCGCCTCTCTTATGAAGAAAAAGGCAAGATGCCCGCCTGCGCCAACAATGCTGCCAACCATAAAGTCAAGACGGCGATTATCCCGTCACCTAGAGCAGCAATGCCTACTGCTAGCCCTGTCTTCACAAGCAAGGCTATTGTACCTCGGCATACTCATCGGGTTTACAGCCACGAGGCTAAAACCAGAGCACTATACGGTGCTGATCCTTTCCGCAGGAATAAGGGGAACGATGCTTGTCCCATATACCAGATTGTTCAGGCCCCTACAGGGCCGACCCGCGAGAATTCTTGGCGGACAAGCGGAGATTGAAGCATTTCCAGGCCACTTCCTCCTGTCTTCGACGATGTGAATGCCAATTGGTGATGGTCCATTCTATGCGAGTGTCGGTTACGACCGACCCTCGTCACGGCTGCTCCATATCGGCGATCAGTCTTTGATCGACTGTCTGCGCGCGTCCCGATGAAGCATCCCAAAAGGAGCGGGCCACCGGATCCAGCCTCTGCATCCGTCAACATGACCGGAAGGGGGCGAGAGCTGCGCGGAAGAAGTCAAGCCTCTGACGACACCCCTTTCGGCTCCCCAGATCCAGATTATAGCCCGGGCTTAGGTGAAGTCTTGGTGCGCGAAGAAGGTGTTTTCGAAGCACCAGATCCAGGGTGGCGATACCCTATAATTATGAGCAGCCTTCCTCCTCGACGGTCCCAACCGTGCCACAACTCAGGCGGTCACCCCAATCATCCGATGGAGAAGATGAAGACAGCGGGTATGCCTCTTCAGCAACAGTCAGTTCGGTGCGAACGGACAAAGCATCGGTCAATATGGCCGAGAACGCCAATGACGACCTTCGTCGGCGTTTGGAAGCTCAGGAGCAGACCTCTAGAACTCAGCAAGAGGCCCTGGACAATATTCAACAGATGCTCGCTCAGCTCCTCAGCAACCGGAATGATGATACCGGGAGTAATCATGACGAGGAGGGACATCTCAGCAATGATCCGCCCAAGACGGAGAGAACTAAGGGAGGCTCTTCCCTGGATGCCGAAGTCCTTAAAGGCCTTCAAGCTCAAATTTCATCCCTGGCTCAGAAGGATGAATTGAAGAAAGTGGGGGTAGTCCGTCCTTACCCACTGGAATGGGATTCGGTGCCATATCCGCCAAAGTTCAAACCACCAACGTTGCATACGTATGATGGTAAGAGCTCGCCCAATCAGCACATCTACTATTTTCGGTCCCAGACCGGTAATGTTCTAAGCAACGACGCCATCATGGCTAGGTTGTTCATCGGCACCTTGAAAGGGGTGGCATTCGACTGGTTCCGAAGCCTTCCTCAGGGCTCTATCAATTCCTGGATCGACCTGGAAACTCGGTTCCTCTCTCGCTTCTATGAGGATGACACCGAAGTGACCATGGACAAGCTCCTTTCCACTGTGCAGAGGAAAGGCGAATCTGTCCGTGAATACATTGAGCGGTTCAGAAATCTATCTCTGATGTGCCCAGCAGGGATGCCTTTACCCATGCTTTTACAAACATGCAGACATAACTTCTCGGATCAAGTAGAAGTTCGCATGGGGGCTGTCAAGGCCCACACTTGGAAGGAACTGGTCGAACAAGCTGAGATAGCTGAAAAATCGGCTAAAAAGTTCGAGTCATCCGCCCCTAGAAGCAAATGGGGCGCGAACAACAAAGGGCGCAGCGATCTCCCGCAGTCTTCCCAAGCTAAAGGGAAGGAAATTATGTCCGTCGAGCTGACCGGGGACATGCAGTCAAAGGCCAAGAAGAGCAGCTTCAACAATCAGGAGCCCAAGTTCCCTCCTAAACAGTACTCCTTCAGAGACGACCAGGTGGTCACGATATTCCATCTGCTCCACAAAGGGAATAAGATGAAGTTGCCAGATGCTCGACGCCCTGATGAGATAGGGCGCACAAATGACCCTAAGTACTGCCTCTACCACAGGATGATCCACCATCCTACTGACAAGTGCTATGTTCTCAAGGATAGAATTCAAGCCTTGGTCGACGCCGGAGTCCTCACACTGAAGACGGAGCAGAAGAAAGTCACTGCCAATATGGTGACTATTGAGTTCGGCACTGCCCAGAAGGTCATGGTTCCCGACGGGACCTATTCAGCCCCGGCGCCACGGCTAGAAGTCAAGCATCCTCCAGCCATGACTCAATACAACAAGGGTCTCGTCCCTTTGACATTGGAGACAGGGGAAGTTATGTGGATACACCCTGACCTCGTCCAAGACGTACAGCGGACGTCGAAGGACCCCAGCAAAAGGGCAAGCCCTGCAATGTCATCTCTGTCCTGCCAGATGATGGTAATCTTACTTCGGCTTCCCTCAGCGATTCAGAAGAAGAGAAGCATGCCTGTACAGCGCAGGCAGATGCGCCTCAACAGATGGGCACCCGGTCTGGAAAGTCATACCTAAGGCAGTATGACAGAACTACTGACGAGATACAGCAACAAACGGCGTCAGTACCAATGCCGACATCCACTCCAATTCCAGCCAAGGGAAAGGAAAAACCTAAGGAAGTGCGATTCGACCACGTGTTGAAGAAACCGCCAAGCCAAGGGCTAGCCACGCCCTTTCGCTTTGATATATTGGCCCACTTAGCCAATATCCCGGCTCGTATCACAATACACGAGCTTCTTCATCTCTCTAAAGAGACAAGAGAGGCACTCAGAGATGCGCTAGCCAACTCAGAGTCCTTTCTGACATACATGCCTGAGATTCCTGGTGATGAGATGCGGCTTTCCTGCTCAGAGTGCCATCACGCACAGTCAAAGGTACCTGCCATTACCTTCACGGCGGAAGATATGCTTCTCAAAGACAACAAGCATGATCGACCTCTGTACTATACCGGGTATATCGGTTCAACCTGTATTGAAAGGATACAAGTCGATCCGGGGTCTGCGCTCAGCATCATCCCCAAAAGGCTCCTCTACTTCCTTGGCATACCACTGTACAGGTTGTCCGCAACCACCACTACAATATATGGTTTCAACGCCGGGAGCAGCCATCCGCTTGGAAAGATTCGGCTTCGCTGCAGAATCGGAAGCCTGAAGTCAGAAGTGACATGCTATGTCATTGACGCGGACACATCATACAACCTGCTACTGGGACGACCATGGATCCATGCCAACTGGATCGTTCCATCCACTCTCCATCAGTGCTTCAAGTATGTTGAGGATGATGCGACAGTACGAACTGTCTTCGCTGAGAAGCAGCCCTTCCAGGGGTGGAAAACTATTTCACAGATGCTCTCCTATATCAAGAGGCTAGTGGAACGCCGGGAGAACCATTGCCAGACAGTGATGAAAGCGGCAATGAGGCGGATTCGGAATCTGAAACGGGCATGCCGGCCATTCTGATTGGCGAGCCAATTGTAGCATGCTTTAATGATCCCCGATGTAAGATCCCTTCTGATGAGGAAGGCGAATGGATAATTAATGATAATATTTCTTTTGATTATCCTGCGAGCATCGAGTCGATCAAATCCATTATGGATGGCTCTCTTCATATGCCCGTACATGAGTCGAGTGTGGCTAGTACATCCGTGGAAGCCATAGAAGGGGCCACGCTGGTAGTCCCTCCGTCCAAGCAAGGTCAGTCGCCGATAATCTTCGGCAAAGTCCGGCCAGGGAGATCCTCAACTACAGACTCAAGCTCAGAGTCGGATGCTCCACAGTTCTTTCATTACGCGCCATCAGCGCGCCATATCATGAAGAAGATGGGTTACAACCTGAAGCAGGGAGCGGGCCTAAACTTCGGAAAAGAAGACGCAGCTTGATGCGTAACTCCGTCCCAAGAGGGAAACCTGCAAATTACTATGATAGTACGCGCAGGGGGTTGGGTTATGTTACACCCACATCATCAACAACGGTTCAGGACAAAAGCGATGGATCGATCCCATCACAGTCGGCCTCATCCTCCGAATGGGACTCTGATGTCAGCATAGGAAGAATATTCGAAAGCCTCATGACTTCAAGCAGTCAGTTGGAACCCGCAGAGGTTGCCAATGAGGAATCATGGGCCCAGCAATTAAGTCTCCAATGGGAAAAGCGGTTTGAGCTGCGCGAGCCGCCTACCGAAGACAAGGTGATCCAGGTCAACTTGGGTAGTCAAGATCACCCCAAGCCTATTTTCATAAGTGAAAGCTTATCACTCATCGAAAAGGAAGAACTGATAATACTCATAAAAGAGTATATAGATGTTTTCGCCTGGAGCTATGAAGACATGCCCGGACTTGATCCACAGGTCGCTATGCACCGTCTAAACATCAAGCCTGACGTTAAGCCAGTCAAGCAGCAACAACGTCGGTTCCGTCCAAACATCATGGAGGCTATTGAAGCCGAAGTTCATAAGCTCATTGCTTGTGGCTTCATCCGGGAGGAACAACATCCAGATTGGGTGGCTAACATAGTCCCCGTCCTCAAGAAGAATGGGAAAATACGAATCTGCATCGACTACCGTGATCTCAATACGGCCTGTCCCAAAGATGAATTCCCATTGCCGATCACCGATGTCATGATCGACAACACATGCGGATTCGAGAGGATGTCTTTCATGGACGGCTTCTCAGGGTACAACCAGATCAAGATGTATCCTGATGACGAGAAGCATACTTCTTTCCGAACGCCATTGGGGGTATACTGCTACACTGTAATGCCCTTCGGACTGAAGAACGCCGGAGCAACCTACCAGCGGGCAATGAGCATGATCTTCCGCGATCATCTCCGGAAGACGGTGGAGTGCTATGTTGACGACATTGCTGTCAAAAGTCGCCGCAAAGATGAACATCTTCGCGATCTAAGGACGATGTTCAATATAATGCGGGCTCATCAGTTGAAAATGAACCCGACAAAATCCTTTTTAGGAGTATCCAGCGGCAAATTCCTTGGGTTCATCATCACATCAAAAGGAATCCATCTAGACCCAGACAAAGTCAAAGCCATCCAGGACATGCATCCACCGAGGAACCTCAAAGAGCTCCGAGGCTTGCAAGGCAGATTAGCCTACATCAGAAGATTCATAGCAAATCTTTCGGGCCGTTGCCAGCCCTTTACCCGCCTCATGAAAAAGGGTACTGCCTTCATATGGGACCAAGCTTGTCAAGAAGCTTTGAAGACATTAAAAGGTATCTCACAAAACCTCCGGTCTTAGTGGCCCCTACATCAGGGAAACCATTCTTGCTTTATGTAAAAGCTCTGGACTATTCCCTCGGCGCCCTCCTCGCTCAAAAGGACGACAATGGCCACGAGCAGGCCATTTATTATCTGAGCAGGACTCTCATAGGAGCGGAATCTCGCTACAATCCTATTGAGAAAGAATGTTAGCTCTCGTCTTCGCTGTCCAGAAGACGCGACATTATTTGGTTGGCCAAACCATACATGTCATCTCCAGGGTGAACCCTTTACGTCTTCTCATGACGAAGCCAGGGTCGTTGAACTCAAGATTGGCTAAATGGGCACTGCTATTGTCCCAATACGACATAACCTTTACCCCTCAAAAGGCGGTTAAAGGTTAAGCCCTGCAGAGTTCTTGGCTGCGCATCCAGTTCCGGAACATTCAAAACTTCACGAAGACATCCCTGATGAGGTCTTCGAGTCTAATGCAACCTCAGCAGAGGAAGTGTGGCAGATGTTCTTCGACGGAGCATCACGGATGGGCCCCAAAGGCAAGATTATTGCCGGAGTAGGGGTTGTGTTCATCTCCCCACAGGATCATATCCTTCCCAGAGCGTTCTCCTTGACAGAGTCATGCTCTAATAATGTAGCGGAATACAATGCTCTGCTCATTGGTCTCCAACTCGCCCACGGAATGGGGGTACGCTATCTTGAAGCTTATGGCGATTCAAAACTGATCATTAGCCAGGTAAAAGGTGAATATGAAGTCCGCCATGAGGACTTGGTGCCTTACTATCATACAGCTATCGAACTGGCTAGCCTATTTGAAGGCTTCTACATCGGGCATGTGTCTCGATCTCAGAATACCAAGGCGGATGCTCTCGCTGCACTAGCGACGACGCTAGCCTTACCGGCCGACACAGAGTATCACCTCACAGTCGCAACCCGGCATCTCGTATGCTCCAAGCATATGCTAAGGATCCAAGAAGTCCATCATACCTCCGTGAATCTTGAGCCGAGGGATTGGCGCTTCCCCCTCATTGACTATGCTCTGCACGGTTTGCCTCCAGACGATCCCAAAGAAGCGGCGTCCATCAGACGAAGGTCGCTCCGTTTCTACTATGATCCCACTTTGAAGACACTCTACCGTCGTTCATATGACGGTGTCCTCCTCCGTTGTCTCTCTCATTCAGAGGCACAAGAAGTGCTTAAAGAAGCACATGATGGCATTTGCGGAGCTCACCAGCCGGGTCCAAAGCTTAAAGACAGGTTGCACAGACTTGGGTACTACTGGCCGACCATGATGGCCGATGCCACCCAATATGCACGAAGGTGTAAGGCGTGCCAGGTCCATGCAGACTTCATACACCAACCTTCGGAGTTGCTCCACCCTACTGTTGCTTCATGGCCATTTGAAGCATGGGGAATCGATGTCGTAGGGCCAATCAGTCCCTCTTCGGCAAGAGGTCACCGGTTTATCCTGGCAATAACCGATTACTTTTCAAAATGGGCAGAGGCCACACCTTTGGCCGAAGTCAAAACCTCCCATCTGGTTAGCTTCATCAAACACCATGTCATCTATCGATTTGGTGTCCCCAGGCGGATCATCCATGACAATGGTCCCCAATTCGTAAGCCAGGGGTTCTATCGGTTCTGCGATAAATACCGAATTCAGAATGTGGCTTCAACCGCCTACAATCCTGCCGCCAATGACTTGGCAGAGGCATTTAACAGGACAATCATCAAGCTGCTCAAGAAGTTTGTCTCCTCGAACAAGCGAGATTGGGACGAAAAGCTCGGTGAATGCCTTTGGGCCTACCGGACTACGGTTCGGACACCGACAGGCAATACGCCTTTCTCCCTGGTATATGGGTGCGAAGCGGTCATCCCATTGGAAATCCAGGTGCCATCATTACGGGTAGCCTTGACTACTAAGATGACATCAGAAGACAATGATCGCCTGCGTCTTCAAGAGCTCGAAGCCCTAGACGAGAAGCGGCTACAAGCTCAGCAACACATCGAGCTATATCAGGCTCGGATGTCAAAAGCCTTCAATAAAAAGGTCAAGCAGAGAATCTTCCATAAAGGAGACCTGGTCTTAGCCGTCAGACGACCGAAGATTATGACGCACAAGACCAAAGGCAAATTTCAGCCTAAATGGGAAGGACCGTTTGTGATAGAGACAGTCTATTCAAACGGAGCATATCGCCTCATGACTGCAGATGGCGACCTCCTCATGATGCCAATCAATGGCAAATTCTAAAGAAATACTATCCTTAATCAAGGATCTTGCTCTCGATCAAGTTAACATTACACCTCTGATCGAGATCCGCGCGTCAGGAATGCGCACAAAGAGAGCCTCTCTCTTTCTCCAAGCATATCAAACCTGCTGGTAGCTGGGGGTTTGCTTAAAACCCCAAGGGACCTGCTCCCATTTGATTCCCTCTCCAAAATCACCTACCAATTCTCATCCATAGAATGGTAGGATCACATATATATTCCGCTGTTACGTTAACATTTAACCTATGACAGCAGCCCTCTCATTTCTCCTCGTGAGAACGAGATCTCCAAAGTCACTTACCAATTCTCATCCATAGAATGGTAGGACCACATATATATATCTCGCTGTTACGTTAACATCAAACCTATGACAGTGATTCCCTCGTTTCTCCCCGTGAAAACGAGACTTTTCCCAAACTCCATTGCAATTTTGAGCTTGGTGGCTTCTCAACCAGTCATGTCATTGCAACCTCTGAACTGGCAGATAGCCAAGTCTCATCTACCATTGAGCTTAGTGACGTCTAAATTGGTCATGTCATTGCGACCTCTGAACCAGCAGACAGCTAAGTCTCGATCCCGAGCCCTGTTGACATTTACAAAAGACAGGTCTCGATACTCGTTGACATTTACAAAAGACGAGTATCACCTATTGATCGAAGCTTGGTGGCTTCTCAACCAGTTACGTCATTGCGACCTCTGAACTGGCAGATAGCCAAGTTTCATCTACCATTGAGCTTAGTGGCGTCTAAATTGGTCATGTCATTGCGACCTCTGAACCGGCAGACAGCTAAGTCTCGATCCCGAGCCCTGTTGACATTTACAAAAGACAGGTCTCGATACTCGTTGACATTTACAAAAGACGAGTATCACCTATTGATTGAAGCTTGGTGGCTTCTCAACCAGTTACGTCATTGCGACCTCTGAACTGGCAGATAGCCAAGTCTCATCTACCATTGAGCTTAGTGGCGTCTCAAATTGGTTATGTCATTGCGACCTCTGAACCAGCAGACAGCTAAGTCTCGATCCCGAGCCCTGTTGACATTTACAAAAGACAGGTCTCGATACTCGTTGACATTTACAAAAGACGAGTATCACCTATTGATTGAAGCTTGGTGGCTTCTCAACCAGTTACGTCATTGCGACCTCTGAACTGACAGATAGCCAAGTCTCATCTACCATTGAGCTTAGTGACGTCCAAATTGGTTATGTCATTGCGACCTCTGAACCAGCAGACAGCTAAGTCTCGATCCCGAGCCCTGTT
This sequence comes from Agave tequilana, assembly GCA_038442645.1. Lineage (NCBI taxonomy): Eukaryota > Viridiplantae > Streptophyta > Magnoliopsida > Asparagales > Asparagaceae > Agave > Agave tequilana. The sequence continues at coordinate 15,483 of JAVJIF010008926.1, read as the reverse complement.
GACATTTACAAAAGACAGGTCTCGATACTCGTTGACATTTACAAAAGACGAGTATCACCTATTGATCGAAGCTTGGTGGCTTCTCAACCAGTTACGTCATTGCGACCTCTGAACTGGCAGATAGCCAAGTCTCATCTACCATTGAGCTTAGTGACGTCTAAATTGGTCATGTCATTGCGACCTCTGAACCAGCAGACAGCTAAGTCTCGATCCCGAGCCCTGTTGACATTTACAAAAGACAGGTCTCGATACTCGTTGACATTTACAAAAGACGAGTATCACCTATTGATCGAAGCTTGGTGGCTTCTCAACCAGTTACGTCATTGCGACCTCTGAACTGGCAGATAGCCAAGTTTCATCTACCATTGAGCTTAGTGGCGTCTAAATTGGTCATGTCATTGCGACCTCTGAACCGGCAGACAGCTAAGTCTCGATCCCGAGCCCTGTTGACATTTACAAAAGACAGGTCTCGATACTCGTTGACATTTACAAAAGACGAGTATCACCTATTGATTGAAGCTTGGTGGCTTCTCAACCAGTTACGTCATTGCGACCTCTGAACTGGCAGATAGCCAAGTCTCATCTACCATTGAGCTTAGTGGCGTCTCAAATTGGTTATGTCATTGCGACCTCTGAACCAGCAGACAGCTAAGTCTCGATCCCGAGCCCTGTTGACATTTACAAAAGACAGGTCTCGATACTCGTTGACATTTACAAAAGACAAGTATCACCTATTGATTGAAGCTTGGTGGCTTCTCAACCAGTTACGTCATTGCGACCTCTGAACTGGCAGATAGCCAAGTTTCATCTACCATTGAGCCTAGTGGCGTCTCAAATTGGTCATGTCATTGCGACCCCTGAACCAGCTGACAGCTAAGTCTCAATCTCGATGCTTGCTGACATTTACAAAAGGCAAGTATCTCCCTTCCTTTCAAGCCCCGCAAAGGGCTAACCTCGAGACTGGCAACGTCCCATTCGGTTATGTTACTACAACCTCTGAACCAACAGACAGTCATGTCTCATTATCTAAACAACAGACGACAAAAGAAAAATTTTCTATTGAATCCAAAAGGATGGGATACATGGAGGAGCCTATAGGCGTACATGATAAGATCGGATCCGATCTCCGAGCGAAGCTAGCCGCGTCCTCCTGTCATCTTCAGCCTGGGCCAGCGCCTGTGATCTTAGCTCTGCCTCATCGAAGTCCACCGCCTGAGCCAGACGAGCCTCGGTCTCCGCCAAAGTCGCCCTCTGTGATGACTTCCGCTCCGCCAGTTCCTCACTTCGAGCCCTGAGCTGCTTAAGCCGCGCAGACTCTTCATGACGCATCTGTGTAGCCTTCGACAAGAGGAGATTTGCCTTTCGGATCATCTCTTCAGCCCTCTTGATCTTATCTTCAGCGTCAAAAAGAGCACTGTTGGAAGCATCAATTGCACTCCCAACCTCTGCTTCCTCTGCCTCCAAGGACCTCAAGTCAGAGGAGATAGCCTCAACAGCCTCTTGGGCAGCGAGCTGAGCCTCGCGCTTCTGGGCGACAAGACGTGCGAGCCGTTCATCAACCAAAGACGCTGCGTCGGAACGATGGAAATGGCGCCATTCCTCCACGTCCTTCTCAAGGTCATCTACCAGGAGCTCCAGAGCAGTAGCTTGATGGTACCCCTCAAAGTCCCGGATACACTCAATGCCACGGGAGAGAACCATCTTCAGCTTCGAAAATGGCACAGGCGAGCCCTTCAAGACTAGACCGATAGTCTGCTCCAAACTATTATAGAAGCTGTCGACCAGATTACCGATAAAGTCATTCTCAGCTTCATCAACCCTTGAGACAACCTCGGAGCAATCTACCAACCTAGTCGACACCACCGCGGAAGAAGAAGCGGGAACATCGACAGCAGCAGGGCAAGCCAAAGGTGACCTCGGCGGAGTCCTCAGCGACACCAGCACGCCAGCCACCGCGGAGGTAGGACTGGCAACCACCTCCTGAGCAGCAGGCTCAACTACCAGCGTCGGGGAGGTAGGGCTCACAATCACCCTCAATGCTGTATTCGGCAAGACAGTCTGCACCCCACTCGTTGATATGACTGGAAGTGGGGGTACCTCCGGGACTGCCGCCTCTTCAACCTCAGGGCCCTCCGCTGATTTGGGCTGATAAAAAGGCAGGTCGCCATACAGCGCGTCTAACACAGCAGCGTCTGCCCCGGTCGAAGCGCTCATATCGCCCTTTGACCCTCCAGGAAAACCCTCCGCTGCAGAAGTCGCTGCTTCCTTTCCCGCTCGTCTCTTGGGCGCCATTGAAGGAATGCAAGAGTGCTCAAAGTACTCTGAAGCAAAGGAGGAAGAAGAAGAGGAAGAGATAGAAAGTTCTCTAAAAATAAAGGGAGATCTTCCCATATTCAGCCCAATCGGGCTTTTATAGGCCAATCAGCGCCTAAATCAAGGCCTCGAAAAAGGGCACATGCCGCCGTTTCGAATTAATTCGAAACAGTGCCCGAAGCGCCTGAGGCGCTTTTCCCAAAGTACGACGGTTCAACCCCACTAAAGGGTTAACTCCGCGCAGGAGCAAAGTGCGGGCTTCGCACAAACCTTCAAAGACTTCGCCAGGAGGTCTACCTTAGCCCGCCAAAGAGGCTGCTGTTTGCGGGACATGCCGGTCTCGCGAAGATCATTCGAAGAAAGGACAATGTCCTTAACTCTGCATACAGTTCAGCCCAGCTATGGCCAGACTCTCAGTGAAAGCAAGCAAATCAGATGATCAGACAATGAACTTTCATTGATTCAAAAGCAAGGGTACATTGATATTACATCGAAGTTGTGTTTCATACAACACACTCAGTTGCCCAACAAAGATCTTTTGAGGCATACAAGCGGTTTTATCTGCTACCAAGCCAGATCAACGGGACAGGAAAGGCCTTCCTCCTGCACAAGGCCGTAATCCTTCGCACATGAGCAGATGGTGCCGCGAGGACACGGTCATTTTTCTCCACAAAATGGCAGATCTTACCAGGCCATTTTTGTTGAAGCCTGGCAATAAAAGCTTATCGCCGCCAACACGTCAGATCACCTATAATGGGAACTAGTTTTGATGCTAGTGATCTGACGGGTGTGAGGCCCACTCCCCTGAAGTGGATCGTCCCCGACGAAGGCCACCAAAGTTGAAAGTCGGCAGCCAGCCTCACCTCAGATCGAATCATCTCGGATAAGAGGCTGCCAACAGCCCCTGGGACGCGCATCCGCTGCCCGAATTGTTCCTCCTGCTTAAAAGTAAAGCTTCAAACCGGGGAAGCATAAGGCAATTTTATGGCTTCTTCCATCAAGTCACCAGACTGGCAAGCATAGCTCGCTGCAAGGCAAATTGAAGCAAGTTAGCAGTTAAGCACAGAAAGAGCTGCAAAAACATTAAGTCAGATTCTTCAGCGGCAAAGCAATCCGACTTCAGCAGAGGACAAGTTCCACCTGCACAGCAACCATGGGCTGGCTCAGCAAACGCCAAGTCCTAGCCTCGCCTATACGGCAAAGTCAGACTGATCTTGTGAAGAACAGTCTCAACCTCGCCAATATGGCAAGACTGGCTCAACTATTGAAGAAGCCAAGTCCCAAGTCCTGCCTGCGCAGCGGACTTAACAAGCAATGGTCTTTCTGATCAAATCAAGATGATGGTTTCGCAGAAAGCTGTGATGAGATCCTTCTCTGCAGCAGCCAATTGCAAGATGAAGAACAAGGGAAGCTAATCTCTGAAGCGAGCTGCCAAAGCTAAATCAAGGGAGATGAGTTCCCTAAAAAGCGGTGAAGTCTTTGAATGATCAAGACTTACTGGTCCTTGGCCGGTTAGACAACCAGGGTGGGCTTTCCCACTAATTCTGAGATCTGAGTATCTCTCACAACCAAGAGAAGGGAAGAAGAAAGGCAAGGCACTTCTCTTCAGAGGACCTCAAGTGTCCTATTTATAGGCCCCATGGCCTGAGCACAACCACCTCAAGCGTGGAAGCACGAGCGCACTTAAGGCATTTATTGCGCCTTGATGACAGGGACGGTTCCCATTGGAACCGTACAAGGAAAGAAAACGTCTCCCTCATAAAAGGCACTTATGACGCCTTGAATAAAGGGAATATCCTCCCTTAGAAACGTGCAATTCGGAGAACATCTCTCTCGATTGGCGCGAAAGAAGGAATGATCCTCCTCGTAACCGCCCCACGGCAGTTGGCTTTGAAAAAGCAACAGGAGTTCCAAAGCGAACTTATTTCTTGAAAGCCCAGATGCGGAGCTACCCCGACGCGAAGCAACTCGCGAACCAGTGCAATTCTTCGGCGGATCCATCCCAAAGCAGGATTGAAGGCGAAGCTGAACTCAACCATCATGGAGATGTTCATACTCCACACCACCATCACAGCAGTTCAAAGTGTTTCGGAGTCTGAGCTATTGCAGACTCTCGAAAACTTTGAAGGGGGTCTTGTTGACACTTAAAAAAGACAAGATTCTCATTGGTCCGAACGATGTCTAAACTTGTTGACATTTACAAAAGACAAGTGACAGACAAGCTGAAGACCAGTTTCCACCCACCTCTAAGGGACAAGAAAGCAGCTCGGACCCCACTGATCCAGCAAGCAGAACAGTGAACCCGGATTGTTTCTAAACAGACCTCAGCAGGTCTAAAATGCTAGCATTTAGCATTACATTAGCCCAAAGAGATAGCCTCGTTTGAGAGGCTAACATCATCCAGAGCATCGCCAGGAAGCTAACTGACAGCTTCGCCGAAAAGCCTCTTTTCGGACTTCGCCAGGAATTGCCTCTAGCTCCGCTATGAGCTTCAAAGCGGGCAGCTCCGCCATCAGCCTGCTATGGTCAACCTTTGACCAATCAAATCTCCTGATAAGATCGGATTCAATCTAATTAAATCCAATCAGGATTCAAATATGGCAGGTGATTGCCACAATCTCTTGACTCTCTTGAAACGAGTAAGTGGATCAAGGAGAATCAATCAACGATATGGAAAGGATCATAACACATCGGAAAGATCAACCGACTTGCCATTTTCTAGCTCCGCGGAAGCTATTATAGCCTCGCAGCAAGGCTACTTTCCAGATTCAAACAGATTCGGTTCAATCTGTTTCTATATCTTCAAAGGGGACGATTATACCCTTACTTTCCCCATAAATAGCCCATCAGGGGCACAAGGGAGGGGGGAGGGCATCGCATCAGATCGAGGAGGATCATCAATTGATCATCGGCGAGATTGGCGTCTTCTCAAAGATCGGACTTCTTCATCAACGCACCGTGCAATCTCTAATTCAGAGACCTTTCAAGAGAAATACTTCTCTTCTCAGGGTGGCGATACCCTAACAACCTCTTTTCCTCAAGGAATCTCCGGAACCAGGCGAGAAGGAATTCCTCACAGAAGTGGTTTTGAGAAGCAGCAAGAGGGTTCTACCAATCCTCTATTCTCTGATTCCCCGAACCAGGCGAGAAGGGAATCTCATCGCTCGCATCGTCAAAGGGACAAAGTGGTCGCGCGCTGACCAGACTCCTATCGGCACATTTCCCAGAATCTCTGAGGAGATCTACTTGTAATCTTTTTAAGAATACTTGTAATTTAGCTCCTCAAACTTTTTATTTGTAAGTTTTCCCCTTTGCAAACATAATGGAAAACAACAGCCTTTCAAGAGTCATCATTAGACTCTTCTTCTCTCCGCTAAGTCTTGTGCCGAGAATTTTCAAAAGTTGAGAAAAGCTTAAAGCATTTTTCACTTTCCTTCATATTGATTACTATAATCCCTTCAAGGGCATGTGTTCTGAAGAACAACAAGGATCCAAAGCTTCCATGCTTTCTTTCAATCTTCTTTAAGGTTATCACGGTCAAGTGATTTCAAGATAAAAAAGTATTGCTTTAAGTGCTTCCACAGCCGTGCCTTGACAAATAAAATCTAACTTCCAGAGAATTCTTCCTCGGGTAGGAACTATCTTTTGCCATGAAATACTCAGTTTCTCTGAGGTTCTGTTTCCCTGTCCATGAAGAGACTCTTGATTTTCTCTTAAGATCTGATTGACGTGCTCCTGTTTTGTAGACGCACCTATCAGATTTTTGATGAAACACGAGCTTATTGACTTCAAAGTCTAAGTCTCAAATTCTTCAGACGCGAGTGTAATGAACTCTGTGTTGGATATTGAAAAGCGAGTTTTGTATATGAAGCTCGCGTTTGGGGTTCTTGACTTGGAGAATTTTAAGTTTGCTCTTTTGAGACTTCTGGACGCGGATGTGGCACCCTTGTGTCTCAGACGCGAGTGTGGTGAACTCTGCATTTTGAAGTTACCTCGGGCAGTTTTTTAAGACCCGCGTCTGTGTCCTCACGTCTCACATCTCAGACGCAAGTCTAAAATCAGACTGTATTTGGATCCATATTCTTTGCTTCGGTAACTCCGTGTCTGGAGTTCATGACTTCAGTCTCGCGTTTGTGCCTCAGATTTTCTGTTCCGATCTTCACAGAATTTTAACTTTTGGATTTTTGTTCCTTGCAGATTCTAGCAGCGACAGTCAGTCTTCTGCATATTTGTCGAGCTTATGGGAGAACATTTCGATCGGCCAACCTGTTCGATCGTCGAGCACTCGGGAAGTCAAAGCTCCTGTCCATGGGCGAGGAGGATCCGCGCGGTCGCTGGTACACCTCACAGTCTTATTGGACATGATGCACCAGTGATGCCTCAGGCTTGTCATGGTCACAGTGGGTATGGAACCTTTGATGGCCACATGAAAGAGGACGTCACCAGTAAGGTCTCGGATTCTCCTTTTGCCAATTTGATTAAGGAAGATCCAGCTTTCTGGTAATAAAATTTGCCATTAAACGAAGGATTACGACCTACACCAGTTGGTCGGGTGGAATCAGAATACTCTCCTGCATTTTTGACTTCGAGAAACACCATTGTTCTCAAGAAATCGATTTGCTTTTCCTTGCCGCAGTCAAGAAGATGAGCTTCATGTACCTTTAATGTCTTAAAGATCAAGTGCAACCTTTCATTGAATGAGAGGGACTTCTTTGTACTCCTTTATTGTAACACTCAATCTTATTGTATAAGAGAGCGTCTTGTATCACTTTTATGTTTTAATATTAATAAAAGTGACACTTTTTCTTGTCTTCTTACATGTCTTGACTTCCTCTTTGTATTGAAAATGAAACAAATAGAAGTGATTTCTTTTAATTTGCTAGAAATGTGATATTTACTTAGCAAGTCAAAAAGGAATTTCAAATTTACTGTCGGAGGTATGATATTAACTTGATAGGAGTGGGATGGTTTTCGTGGACTTGCCAATCTATGAATAAGAATGACAAGTGAAACTAGATCCATTGGGAATCTAAGAAATCTTTACCGTCAGAGATGTGATATTAACTTAACGGGTTGCATCAAATCTTATCAGAGGTGTGGTATTAACTTGACAAGAATGTGAGCTAGAGGTGTGATGTTAACTTAGCTTCACGGGACTTTCAACTCCATTTAGGAAAACAGAAAATGTCACTGACATTGGTGTAGTGATAAACTTGGCAGTGGAGGTAATGCTAGAGGTGTAATTTTGAACTTCCCATTAGTCATCTCGACTTTGATATGAAAGTTCGAGGGACAGTCATTGTCATAGGTATATTGTTGAACTTAACAATGACTGGATGCTAGAGGTGTGGTGTTAAACTTAGCATCGCTTATCTTAGCTTCGATATAGAATCCTGAGGAAAAGTCATTGTCATAGGTGTATTGTTGAACTTAGCAATGAACTAGATGCTAGAGATGTGGTGTTAAACTTTGCATCGCTCATCTCAGCTTCGATATGAAAGCCTGAGAAAAAGTGACTGTTAGAAGTTTAACATTGAACTTGGCAGCAACTTAATCACTGTTAGAGATGTAGTATTAAACTTAACATTAGTTTATCAGAGGTGTAATGTTAACATGACAGTAGTTGATTTGTAAAATGAGCAATTTTGAGGACTTATCATTCTACTGATGAGAATTGACAAGTGGAGTTTAGAATGTCAGAGGTATAGTATTAACTTGACAATTTTGAAAACTTGTGACTCCATGTAGGGGAGCAACAAGTGGAAGTTCGTACTCGCTGGGGAGTATTAAACTTTTCACTGTTAGAGGTGTAGTGTTAAACTTAACAATGATTGAGTCCGTAGACCCACCAATCTTGAAAAAGAATTGATAAGGGACTTTGGTGAAAAATAAAATGAATTGTTAGAGGTGGAATATTAACGTGACAATCATCAATTTTCTAGGGACATGGGAGATGTGCTGTTAGAGGTGTAATTTGAACTTAACAGCGGAGATTGTAAATGAGTTTCGTTGTCAGAGGTTTAATATTAACTTGACTGAATCTGCTGAGGATCAGGAGTCTGGCTTGTCAGAGGTTTATTGTTAACGTGACAAGTTCCAGCCCATTTCATTGGAGGAATGAACCCAGGTATTTTTGTGGCCCCACCATTCTGTGGGTGAGAATTAGTTGAAATTTTGGAGGAGAGGATGGGACCAAGTCCCTTAGGATTTTTAACAAACCCTCAACTATCAACGGATTTGGTGCGCCTTTACCAACCACCGTTTGAGTTGGGCTAGCCATGCTATTCCCCTCACAAGATGAGTTGTCAAAGACTTATGTTGGAATTAAAAGCCAACATTTTCCTCTATCCTTAGCCGTCGGAGGCGTCGGATGTCCATAGGTACACTAGAGAAGAGTAACAAGGCTAAAACCAAAGTCTTGCACTTTGTTTCTTCTTCAATTTTACATCATGCATCATGATGTAACCAGCGCTCGATCGGCTCGACACCGCTCGACCGTGATATAGTCCAGTGAAGGAAGAAAGAAGCTTTTCTTTAGCGTTCTTTCAAACATCTTGGATCTGGAGTTCAGATCAGAAGTGTAGTATTAACCTGATCAGTAGAAGAATGCTATCAAGGATAGTATTCTTCAAGAATTTTTCATTAATCGGCATCATGAGCGTATCGCCGTCTTGAGTTATTAGGCAGTATGCTCCATTCGAGTAGACTGACTCCACTATGAATGGTCCTTTCCATTTGGGCTGAAACTTTCCTTTGGTCTTATGCGTCATCACCATGGGTCTTCTAATGGCTAAGACCAGGTTACCTTTCTTGAAAGTTTGCTCTTTGACTTTCTTGTTGAAGGCTCTGGTAATTCAAGCTTGATAGAGCTCGATTTGCTGTTGAGCTTGCAGGCGTTTATCATCTATAGCCTCGAGTTCCTGGAGTCGCTATCAATGCTTCTCCTCATTTGCCATCTCTGTCGTCAGGGCAACGCATAAAGATGGGATCTGAATTTCTAGTTGGAGTACTACTTCACACCCATATACCAAAGAAAACAGTGTAGCTTTCGTCGGGGTTCGAACCATCGTGCGATAGGCCCATAAGCATTCACCTAAATTGTCGTCCCAGTCACGTTGGCTTTTCGAGACGAATTTCTTAAGAAGTTTTCTAATAGTTTTGTTGAAAGCTTCTGCAAGGCCATTAACGGCTAGACAGTATGCCGTCGAAGACACACTCTGGATTCTGAACTTGTTACAGAATCTCTGAAAGGCTTGGCCGATGAACTGGGGCCCATTATCATGGATATTCATCGTGGTATGCCAAGGCGGAAAATGACATGATGTCTAATGAACTTGATCACGCACATGTCTTCACTTTCCTCAAGGGAATAGCTTCGGTCCATTTAGAGAAGTAATCGGTTATGGCTAAAATGGACCGATGGCCTTTGGATAAAGGTGAGCTGATGGGGCCAACCACGTCCATTCCCCACATTTCTAATGGCCAGGAAGATGTTGTAGGGCGAAGATGTCCTGGTGCCTGGTGAATGAAGTCACCATGGATCTGACAAGCATGGCATCGCTTGGCGTAAGCGATGGCGTCAGGGATCATCTTTGGCCAATAATACCCCAGTCTTCAGAGTCGATCCCCAAGCTTCGGGCTAGGCTGATGAGCTCCACACATGCCGTCATGCGCTTCTTCGAGCATTTCCTGTGCCTCCTTATATGATAGGCAGCGGAGGAGGATCCCATCATGTGATCGGTGGTACAGTGTCTTTGTGATCGCATTATAGTAAAATTTAGAGGCTTTCCTTCTAATGACAACCACCTCTTTAGGGTCCTCAGGAAGGATGCCATACAAGGCGTAGTCGATGTACGAAAATCGCCAATCCCTGGGCTCTGGACCTGCTGAAGTCTCTAGAACAACTTTGACTTGACGGTATTTTGTCAGTTTTTGGTGGTCTTCAAAAGCGAATCTTGGACAATACAAGTCATGGCTGTAGATGAGTATTTTCTCTACTACTCTGGCTGGAAGAGCCAATGAAGCAGCGAGAGACACCAGTGCATCTGCATGCGCATTTTGCTGGCGAGGTACATGGTCGATGTAGAAGTTTCTGAACCTTTGGCCATGTAGATAGTTGCGTTGTAATAGGGTATTAAGTCTTTATGTCTGACTTCGTACTTCCGGCGAACTTAGTTAACGATGAGCTTAGAGTCACCATATGCTTTGAGATTTTTAACGCTAATCTCATCGACGATTTGCATCCCGATCAAGAGAGCATTGTATTCCGCTACGTTGTTGGAACATGGCTCGGTTAATGAGAATGCATGAGGGATTACATGGTTTTGTGGGGAGACAAGGACTACCCCCATTCCTGTTACGACATTCCCTCTCAGACCCGTTCTTGACGCATCGTCGAAGAAGAGTTGCCACACCTGTCCTTTGAAAGATGTCTTGGTCAAACAAACTTTAGCGACCTCGTCTTGGAGATCTTCATAAAGTTTGGCCGCTTTTGGATTTGAACGCTCAGCCAGAAAATCTGTCACCACCTGTCCCTTCACGGCCTTTTGCGGTAGGAATTGCATTTCATATTGGTAGAGCAATATGGCCCATTTCGCCAGTCGACCATTTAGTGACGATGGCTATGTCATAAGAAACCTTAAAGGATTAACTTTTGCTATGACATGTATAATTTGCCCTACCAAGTAGTGTCATATTTTCTTAATGGCGAACCCCAATGCCAAACATTCCTTTTCGATCGGCTTGTACCGATGTTCAGCTCCGATCATAATTCTACTCAGATAGTAGATTGTCTGCTCGCGTCCCTGATCATTATTCTGGGCTAGCAAAGCTCTTAAGAAATGATCCATCACTCGAACGTATATCAGGAAGGGTTTTCCTAACACCGGAGCTGTAAGGACAGGTAGTTACGTGAGGTATCGTTTGATTCCTCGAACGCTTGTTGGCAAGCATCGTCCCAAATAAATAAACACCCTTCTTCATTAATCTAGTAAAGGATTGGCATCTTCCCGAGAGATTTGAGATATACCTCCGGATGTATGCTAATCCGCCTTACAATCTTCTAAGCTCCCTGAGATTCCTTGGAGGTTGCATCTCATGACAGTGCGAACTTTCTCTAGGTCAAGGTAGATTCCTTTGGATGTAGCAACAAATCCTAGGAACTTACCGCTGGCTACCCCTAGGAAGGATTTAGCGGGGTTTATTTTTAACTGATGTGCCCGCATGATATCAAATACTGTCTTCAGATATGTTATATGATCGCCCATGACACCACTTTTTATTGCAATGTCGTCGACGTAGCATTCTACTGTTTTGGGTATATGCTCGTAGAAAATTGCATTCATAGTCCTCTGGTACGTTGCCCCCGCGTTCTTTAATCCGAAGGGCATGATAGTATAGTAGTACACCCTCAATGGCGTCCTGAAAGATTTATGCTTTTCATCATCCGGGTACATCTTGATTTGATTATAGAGAATCCATCCATGAAGGACATCCGTTCAAACCCACACGTGTTATCGATCATGACGTTTGTGATTGGAAGGGGAATTTATCTTTTGGACAGGCCTCATTTAGATCGTAGAAATCAATGCAAACCCGAATCTTTCTATTTTTCTTAGTAACGGGGACAATATTGGCTACCCAATCAGGGTGTTGTTCCTCCCTGATGAAACCGTAGTCTATAAGATTTTTGACTTTCGACTGGATTGCTTCTATTATTTCTGGACGAAACCGACGCTGCTGTTGTTTGACAGGTTTCACATCCGAAGTAATGTTGAGGCGATGCATAGCCACTTGGGGATCAAGCCCTGGCATTTCCTCATAATTTCAAGTGAAAACATCTATATATTCCCGCACAAGAGATATTAGATCTTCCTTCTCGGAGGGTGATAAGCTTTCGCTTATAAAGATGGGTTAGGATTAGCCTCATCTCCCAGATTAACCTGGGTTACCTTATCCTCTATGGGCGGTTCACGTTGTTCGAAGCGAATATCTCAGAGAGTGTTTAGGTGTTTGATCTAAGGATCTATATCTGACTGGATCATTTCTTCATCTGCATCTTCCAGGTGGCTGGTTAAAACCATATTTACTGAAAGTTCTTTGAAGATGTTGCCGACACTGACATCTGATTCTCACGATGATGTGCCCGACGAGTGGTTATGGTATAATGACTCTTCAGACTCAGGAGCTGACGGGATTAGAGTTGACACGTAATCCAACCCCCTGCGAGAGTTCGATCATAATAATTATGGGCTTTCCCTTTTGGAACGAAGGATCGAAGCAGTGTTCTCCTTCCTTTGCCAAAGTTCAATCCAGAACCATTTGTTAGGTCATACACGATGTTCTCCATTATTCTGAGCACATTGGGCTCATAATGAGAGAATTGAGGAGATTCATCCTCGCTTTCAGAGTCTTCATGGGTTATTGATTTGGACTCGATTCTTCCAAGAAGGATTGGTCTTTGGCCTTTATGTCTTGCTGGGACCATGAATAACGATCCTTGTGCATCACTGACGCCTTGATACACCGTGAGGGATGACCTCATCGGTACATGCAATGATGTCAGAGCATCAATTGCCGACCAGGGGTTATCATCCACATCGGTACTAGTGTCTGACGACACGGAATCAGAAGCCACCATAGAAAAGTAAGCCAAATCTAACTCTTCAGTAATACACCACTCGCCTACATCATCGACAAGGTTATTTGACATTGAGCTTATTAATACTCGTTACAAGTAGGTTCAGCTCCTAAAGACATTCTTCCTCTGCCTCTGGTTCAATGTCAGTTTCATTACCAGAGTCTGGTTCCTCTGGGTGGGGGTTCTGTTCGTCTTCAGAGAATCCTAGTATAGGAGAGAGTCTGTGAAGTAGTTCTCCACCCCCTTAAACAGATGCCTTTCGGCGATCAATGTTCGGACTTTCCCACCTCCATCAATATACTTCATGACCTGATGGAGAGTGGAGGGGACGATAGAGTTGCGATGATCCACGATCGTCCCAGCAGCAAATTGTATGAAGTGTCGGCGTCAGTCACATAGCACGTCACTTCAGATTTCAAATCCCCAATCTAACATTTGAGTTTGATCTTCCCCATTGGCGCATACCATTGGCGTTGAAACCATATTTAATAGTTTGGGTGGTGCTAATCGGCGGGTGTGGATCCCTGAGTGCTGCATGACCCGGCGAGGCATAATGCTCAACGCGGACCCTGGATCTACCTGAATGCGACTTACTTCAGACGATCTAATATACCCTATGAAGTACAGGGGCTTATCATGTTTTCCTTTGACCTGCACATCATCTGGTGTGAAGGTGATTGAGTCTAAACCTGCACACAAAATACAAGATTTCAGAACTTATAATAAAAATGTGCAAGTGCTCAATTCTTCCGCGATAGCAAGTGGCTATACGGGTCGTGATCCACAAGGAGGGTTTTGCGATAGAAGCATTTACGTTCTTATTGAAATCTTAATGAAAACCAAAACAAAAGTTCTTCTTTGTTTCTTAAAAAGAAAAGAGAAAAGAGTTATGTTAAAGTTAGAAGAAAATGAGAGAGAAGAAGGTGGAAAAAATCAGAAAACGGCGAAAGAAAGCGATTATGTACAAGTGAGTCGAAAGAGAATGATTTGGAAGAGGTGGTTGGTGATCTAAACTAAGAAATAAAGAAAAGAAAGAAAGAAGAGTGAAGAATACTTACCTAGATTGATTTATGACTTACTTGGAAACCTTTGCTTGTTCTACCTTTGCTTTGGAGGCGTTCAACGCATAGATCATAAGCTCGAGCTCAGTCCCTGTTCGCATTATATCATCAAGTCTAGCACAAGCATGAAGTGATACGTTTTGAGGAGGAGAACGTCTTCATGAACTATCGTTGGCGCTCTCATAACATCAGTGTACTTGTGCTTTGGAATTCACTTGTAAACTCAGCAAAAACAAACGAGGTAAAGTAGAAGAGGAAAACGAAAACAAAAGAAAATGAAAGTAAAGAAGAATATAAACAATTGTTACCTTTATTGCTTGAAACTATGGAAGAAAGGAGGAGGGTACATCGGTGTCACTCTCAAACATATGCCTCTCTCTCTTACTTACATGAATCATCATCTAACCTAAGCTACATACAAGTTACATAAAAAAAAAACCTAAACTACAAAATGGAAAACTAGTCTAAACCTATCTCTGCCTGTTCGTCCACTTTTCAGCGCAGATACTGGCCTTTTATAGGCATAAATCCAGTAAGGAGGATCCCGGGGAGATCGGGGGAGCAAACGCTCCCCTAACTCTCCAAGATTGCCGCAGAAAAGCGGCTTTTGCCGCGTTTCCGCGGCCAGGGTGTGGCCAGGTGGCCACACCCTGTTGGTGGGTCAGCTTGGTTTCGCCCTCTGACTTTATCTGGAGTTGGTTTGTCAGTTGGAGTCCCGGATTCTGACGAAATGGCCTGGATTCTTGGCTTTAACCGATCGATTCTGAGAGGATTCTTCTCAACCTGTTTTCCACCTCTTGATTTTACCCTGATTTACTTGGTGCGAATTAATTCTGATTTAATTCAGAATTTTGGTGGGCTTTGGGCTCATTCTATTCATCTCCTTAAAGATTGGGCCTGCAAATAAATTAAACAATTAATTAGGACAATGCAGGCTTTTATTCTATATTAAGTATGGACATATGATATTAAATATGCAACATTAGCGACCAATCACACCACCATATCTATCTTTTGCTTGTCCTCGAGCAAAACAACTAAACTATACTAAGAATTATTAGACCACTTTCGCAGGTCACGCGATTGCACTGAGCATGTGCAACAAGCCGTTAAACCTCTAGGTTTCCCCTAGAGGACGAGTTTTGTCTCGTGAGGGTTTTCAGTGGATTACACCCACAAAATCCATAAAGAAAGAGAAATAAAGAGTTAGTATTTTCGAAAAGCATTTTGAAAGAGAAAAATATTTGAAATATAATTGTAAGATCTAAGCAATCTATAAGTTATAGGAAAACTGAATTTTTCATTCCTAAACTTAGTCTCTATTCAAAAATTTGTTATCAATTTAAGTAAGGAGTCAAATTGTGCTTCTCATCTAATCTATTACTTTACCCTAAGTCATATGCACTTGTGACTGTGAAAATTTTGACTAAGGGTTCATTAACTCTAACTCTTATGCCTTATATATATATA